>JAVSBV010000037.1:4495974-4507265 GCA_033117975.1 Parotocinclus spilosoma | reverse complement strand
CCCACAAGAACTGCTGGACAATCTGATCCTGTCCATGCCCCATCACTGGCAGTGTGTTTTGGCAGTCTTGGGTGACCATACACCCAACTGAACAGTCACTGTGGGGCACTCTCGTCCAGTTTAACATGCTTTTGTTCATCCTCATTAATATGTCACTTGCTACTCAATCACGATAATTAAGTTTGCATCTCATTTGGCTAATTGAACAACGTTCTTTGACATTTGTTTTGCTTTTCTGATGACCTTGTTGAATGAAATATTTCATTTTGAAATATCTCCTCATTTTTTGTGAGCAGTGTATGTTTACATATGGTCACCTCAATTTTCTAGTCAACCATAGCATAGATATTCTTATGTCGCTTCAGCAAACTGCAGTTCCTTGTGTTTCCATCTGTTATTGACATTATAAAACTCATGAGCATGTGTCTATTGGGTCTACGTCTTTGGCTTTAAAGTAGATAATGCTGCACTGATCACCATTAAGAGTTTAATAAATGAATAGTGTAAACTACAGTAAAATATTTGATTCACGAAAATATTGAATACCACAAAAATTGATAATAGATAATAATAGATTTTCTTTGGTGAACATTTCATTATCACATTTTAATTAAATTGAAGGGAAGCAGGACCTTGATTATAGTCTTAAAAAAAATTCCTGTGCTGGAAATCAAGTCAAGTAAACCACACAATTGTTAGATTCAAACCTCTGTCAGGCAGCTGAAATTGTGATTAAGATGACTCACAAAAGTGATGAGATTTTCCTTGATCTAGGAAAGTCGTGTACATTTCCATGAGGACTGGTAGTTCTTCTGCTTAAGATTTAAGTTGATCCACAATATTTTTATGGTAGCTGTGGTTCAGATGAGTTCTAAGATCTAAATCTGTCATGAGCAAAAGAAAAAGTTGCCTGAAACTCAAATTTCATTCCCAATCTTAGTGACCTGTGAAGCTAATGAAGAGAGCAAAGTACTGCTAAGTTGGTTGCGGTTTGATATAAACTGTAGTATTATGATTCTATAGTTCTATAGTGATTATAAATCACATTTTGAATATACGGAACCTATGCAACAACCTTTTATTATATTGGCAGTTTGAAAGTTATTTTACATATGTTAGTTATTTTATTTAGTTATATAGTTATTTTACATATTAAACTAAAAGAAATAGCTTATGTCTAATTGGATTTTGGGATCCAAGAGCAGAGTGGACCCGGGTCAGACCACATTCAAGTGATGGGGTTGAAACCAGTATGGCTGATGGATGGTTGTGATCAGTAGTGCTGAGTGCTTTCACTTGGTCACCCAGAGTGGGATTTGATAAAGGGGGGATCTCATGTGCGCAGGCATTGTGTTCTACTACCATGTTGCTGGGAGGTTTGAGAGAAAGTGACCATCAAGCAAGATAAAGGACTGAATCCAAACTGTTGTCCACCAGCAAGGCAATAACTAAAATGATGCCCCTGATTCAGAAGTAGGGAAAAATAGAAACAAAATCAACAAACTAAGTCTGAGACTGAGACAAGATTTTAGTTATCACCAATCCATTTTGGATTCAGTGCATTATCTTGCTTGATTTTTGCCTTCTCTCAACCCCTCAGCAGCATGGTAGTGCACTCAAACTCAAACAAATATTGTGTTTATGTATTCTTAACATTCCTTTATCATGAATCACTCTTTATGTTATTATTTTATTTATTTTAGAACTTCTCAGCTTGGATTTGTGGATTACCTTCTGCACTTTTTCTCTCTTTGCAGATCTCTTCCTATTGTATCATTATAAATAATTTTTTCTAATTTCCTTAAAAAAAAAAACATTTCTCTTTCTCTTTCTTTTTTTACTTTTTTTTTTACAAACACACACAAAGGGACAAACAATAACCATTACTGTCCACATTTTTAGAACTGCATTTAAAACCATGGCATTAGAGCATTGCTTGATTTGTGTTTAACAACCTTCTAAGACAGCTACTAAAAATCTGAAGCTTATTAGCCTGAAAGCACTCTGGGAAATGTAGTTTGTTTAGTCATAATAAGTCAGCTAGCATTATACATCAGCTACACCTTCACCGGTCAGACGCAGTGGTGTATTCTTGGCTTTAACTGTATGCTAATACTTCTACTGAAGAATAAGTACAGCAACATGCACACCCTCTGGCCCAAATGACATGACAATGTGCCCAGTTACATAGTGAAAAAAGTATTCTGCTAATGATTTTACCCATGTTCAGAGGGGATTTAAACACTTCAATAAATTTGATAAATTTGACCGTGTAGCATAAAAAGTAAATTATATAAAAATGTAATAATTATTTAATGTAATATTGATTTTTCAATAATAATGTCATTTAATAAGACTCATCACCTGAAGCACACACCCTCTGACAAAACAGATAAGGGTATTTATCATTTTACGCATACTAGCATTACATGAGGTGAAATAAAGGAAGTTTGGTATCTCTAAGAATTGAAGCTAGAATTAAGAAAAGGCCATATTAACAAAAATACTTTTAAAATTGTACCTTAAAAACACAGTTGAAGTGTTGAAGGTTCTTGTCACAACATGAACTTGAGTAAATCTGTCAGATTTCCCTGCTTTAGACAGACAGTTTTACTTTCGTCAGAGTAAAATAAAAGGAAGACACCTTCTGGATAATATACAAACAGATGTTTAGTCTAGCTGGGCCTGACCACAGTGCCTTGCTTGTATTGCCCAGAAACAGAAGGATTTCTTGAAACCGTACAGGCGCCGGTGAATGTGTATGAAGTTTCCATTCCGCACGTGACGTTTGAGACGGGACCGCAGCAGGAGAGCACGGCGAGATCCGGTGTTGGCTGCCAAAGCTGTGGCGACCAGTCAGCACTGTAAACATGACAGTGCTGGCACAGCCAAGGCGGCTCCACTAACCTCTCCCTACTGCTGCTCCCTTACGCAGATTTATAAAATGTCTGGACCTGTGAGTCACCCTGAAACACAGAGGAGGGAGCTGACGAGAAGGGAGACAGCTTCTGTAACATTTCCAGACAATCTAAAATAGGTACCGTCTGTACAAGACCAATTGTAACCAAATGGTGAATTAAGAGACACTACTTGTAAGCTGTTTTCTGTCTGCCGTTTTAATGGATTTGCAGATTCTATTTATGAACCCCACTAAGCTTTTGAATATGTAACTGTGTTATTGCATCATGATTGATTTTGTTTGTATGGCTGTGGGGGTGTGGATGTATATGGGGTGAGTCAAAAACACAAAATTCAGGGTAAGTCAAAAGTCAAAGAACACATCGTCTATGTGTCACTATGTGTCTTATAGTCCACATTCCTGGATTCTCTGAATTTGACTATGAGGGATGAAACAGTGCTGTGTGAAATTAGTGGTCTTTCTAGGTGTTGTTTGTTGAAGTCTGTCACTATGATACAGCAGCTGCGTTCCCCAGACATCAGAATTGGCAATTCCATCTTCAGTTACCTGTGACGAACAACGTTTGGAACTTTCAGTGTTGATAACTTTTGAACCATAATATTGCAAATCTGATTGTGGCAATCAGTTCCTGAGATCATTCTGGTCTTCTATGCTACATGGCCGTCTTCCCATTGGAAAAACTTGCCCTTGATTGAATACAGCGGCTTTCAAGATGGCGGCCACGTACCGGACATAGCCTAAAAGATAAGCCCCCTCACCCATTACTTGCTGGGGTATTCAGATATGTCATCTTTGCCTTTTGTTTATAAAATAAAAGGGTGCCCTGTGACTTTTGACTCACTCTGTATTCTAAAAAAGCAGACAATTATAATAATTATTACTATTATGGTCATGATATCATGGCTAAAACATTGGCATATCTAATCTAATGGTGCAGAGTATTGTAGATATTAACACTTTCTGTAAAATTTAAAAGCATATAGTTTATTAGTCATACTGGACTACATGCACCCTCTGAAAAGTGAAGCTGATTCTACTTGTTGCAAAAAGATTTGAAATCAATTCTTGACATAAAACACATTTGCTCTTGTTTGCAGGAATACATTTACGACATTCTAAATTAAATCTTGTGCTATAAAACTGGCATGGAAGCCTTCATATCATGTACACTGGAAACTGAAAAATCACAATGTCCCAGGCTGTCAGATATTTTGAGGGATTGAAATGTAAAGGAAAGCAGGTAATGTGGTGTATTCAGCTAACATTCATAACATACACTGATATTGAAAGACTCACTTTTTATGAATCGAGATCCACCCTCAATGTGAATGTCCTGGTTTGTAGGAAATGCTTGTATTAGTTTATCTTGCTTCAGAGGGATAAACTAGAATGACTTTTGTCTGAGTAAGATTAGCTTATATGTGCAACAGACCAGCATTTTTCAACTGCGACCATGAGACTCTTTCCCACGCATGTAACTTACAAAATAAGTCAACTTGTAGTTACCAGATAATGAGGTAAAAGGGAAGCAAGTGAGCATTCCTACAAGCTATTGGCACTGTGAGAAAATGCAAGGAGATGGAGTGAGAATTAAGGCCACTAATATTCTCTGTGGGCCCAGAAGCCATTGGTGGGGGACATGGCACTGGGAATGCTCGGTAGAGCAATTCCACTTGGCAGGTAGATGAAGTGCGGATCATACAGGCAGACATCCACTGATTAATGGGAACGGGATAGCGCTGGAAAGAAAACAACATCATAAATCAACACCCTCACCCCTCCCCCACAATGGTAATTGTAATTGAAATGAATTTTTCTGTCTACGGCAAGGCCCTGCAATTGATATTGACCGTAGTCTTGGTGGCCTGGGTGAAATTAAAAACAGAAAATGCATTCAGAGCATCTGTCATGAGGTCCATACATGACACTATTACACAACTATATCTTTCCAGACCCATGAGTGAAGGAAACGAACCGAAGTAAAGGGTACATGGAGAAGTTGTGTGTCATCGTTTCTTGCTGAATGCTTGTCTTATGGGCAGTGAATGTGAAATATCTTATTCAGATTTTATTCAGATGTGTTTTCTTTGGGAAATATGCTCACAATAGGCCAGACAAAAATGGAACATGCCGGCTACAGAAAATGGCCCTTTCTTTATTTAAATTTTCCTATTCTCACATAAACTTGTGACATCTGAACAAGAACAAGAAGACATGAGGGGACATAATGTGAGCTCTAGGACTGACAAAGGCCAGTGTTGTAAAAACAGACCCCCTGCGCACTCATTGTCACCTGTGTGCCACATAGGTTGTCAGCTACGTGCGGCGCACTGCTCCCTTTTGTGTTGTTTACTGCCTTACAGTCCACCTGCCTACAGGCAAATCTAACTTTATATGTCTATTGTGTGTTTTAAGCAGCAACAGCATCCTAAGTAAAATATAAAAAACAGGAGGAAGTGCAGATCTGTTGTTCACAGCCTACTTCTACCCTTATCAAACCAACAGGGTTCAATTAGCATCATTAGCAGCAGCCAACAGGAGTCCGTGGCAGGAAGCAGGGAGAGTGAAAATCACAGCACCATACTACTAGTGCCGTCAAGCACACACAAACACACACTTCCTAGCAAATTTAGTAACAGTCACAAGTACATACACAAACAGGCATACTCACAGCAAAAAAGAGGTATATTAGCAACATAATCACAAACACACAAGCACGTGAACACCCACATACAGAACATGGCACACACAGGCACACTCAGACAGGCACACTAATACATTTAACAAGCAGTCAGTTTCTGATCTGCACTCATTCCCACTGAACAATGAACAGACTAATGTTCTTCTCCAGGAAAACCTGGAGGTTAAATACAAGGATGGCCTGAGTTAGGTTGTTTCAGGTGGTGCACAGTTTGCCAGAAATCACTCAGTTGGCTGGTTCTCATTTCTTTTTCCCTCCTCCTGTTTTCTTCCTCATCCACTTTCTGCAGTTGGTTTCACCAAATCAGTGTAACCTGGAAAAGTCACAGCACTGAAATGATCCAACACTTTCCATTATAGCAGTCAGCAGAGCCAGAGCATGCACACTGGTGAGCCCTGACCCCTCAACGACCATCCTAGATGCCCATTTAGCTAATTAGAATGCTCAATGGAACTCTATGTACATCCATAATAAAGAAAAAAATGGGATGGTATGGAAACCAACAAACAAACAGTTTGAAAACAGTTTAATTTTACTTTGACTTTCATTTATTTGCAGACTGAATCAAGTTGTTTCATGTTTTACCTGGTCAACTTCAATTCACTTATAAAGATTAATCAAAATCGATTCCTGCATTTCAGGCCTGAGATTTTGGAGCAACATATGCTGTCTTCAAGATTATATATTTTCCTTTTGAAGACAATGCAAAACCATATGCTGCACAAATTACAAATTCATTGCTGCTATTCATCCATATTATGAGTTCATGACTATGGAACTAAAGCAGTATGTATTACTGTATATAGTGCACTATATAAGGAGTAGGGAGCCAGACAAAGACTAAACAAGGAATGCCAGAAAGTAACCTGTGCTGTTATATAATAATAATAATAATAATACATCATCTAGTAATTTGTTAAATGTATTTAGCACATTTTAAAACACTGAGGTCATAGTACAAACAGTAGTTTAATAGCATAATAAATACATAATTCAATTCAATTATAATTAATTTATTAAAACCCTGCTAGAATAATCAAGACAGTGACAGTATATTAATAGAGTTGAGCTTTAAAAATTGGAGGAAATTGGAGAACAGAAACGAAAAGTCTGTGGTCGTCCCAGAGTCATGATAACCAAAAAAGACCAGTCTGAATGTAAACACAGTGAAGATTTGAGTACCAGAAGACCTGAGCGCATGCACTGGACTGTATTATAGTACAATAGTGTTTTGCGGTGAAATGTCACTGTAACTGTAATTGTATCTGAGGATTGGGATTATATGAGTGAGTTGAATATATGATGAGTATATAGTATACGGTATGTGGCGTTGTATGTGGAATGTCAATACAAAATAGAGTTATAATTGTCAAGATGGAAGGAAATGAAAACTCGGAATGTGGGATGAAGGTGAAATGGTATGCATATGATAAAAAGGCAACTTCAGACAGTACCTTAATGTGGGGTTTAAATATATTAACATTACAGATTTTGGTGTTAGAGTTTGAATTGAGTTTGGTTAATTTGGAGTGCTCAGGTAATGGGGAACAAAAAATAAGATTACTACATGATCAAGATGAAGTTTGTACTATTACACTGTCAAACAAATACTTTAGGAATCAGCTGTACTGTTTCCAGTGTGCCAGACTCCACCTCCCAGTTCTCCATGTGTGTACACACCCCCAACGCAGTCCTGCTCTCATGACTTGCGAATTATATCTATTACATAGGTTTAATGTGGAGTTGATGTCTTCTGACACGTATTCCTGATGACTTTAATGTAAGGCCTGTCGTTATTGAATTGCTACAATCCATTCAAAAGAATAAATCAGTCCTTTTTCTAATGAAATCCGCACTCATATTGACTAACAGGAAAAAACCTAGGTACAGCTCTACTGGTTCCTGGTTCAGTATACAATGAATTAACATGTTTTGTGTTTAATCGTCCAAAGTTTTAAAGAAAGTTTTAAGTGTACATTTTCCTCACTTGCTTTATTTTTCCATGTCCAGTTGACTTTATATAATGACACAAGTTTGACAGAAAACAGAAACCGGAATCTACCATCATTTGCTTCAAAAAGTTACATTGTCTTAGTTTGACTATAATAATAATAATAATAATAATAATAATAATAATAATAATAAATAATGTGGGCTATATATATAGTTAAATTGTATGTTTTACTAAATATATGATTAAATGATATTATCTATTAATTATAATTGTATTATTATATTATAGGAGAAATATGCAAATTCCTGTAAATATGTTTTTGAGGAACACTGTTTTTAAACATTTTAATAATAATTGATATTAAATTGTTGATAAGCTGTTTGAAATCATATAATTATTATTTTTTTATTCATTGCTAGCTCTAAATTTCCCCTGTCCTAAATTATTTTGAAATGTGTTGAAGGTCTATAATATAGGATGTTTAATAACAAAACAGAAATATTTACAAAAATAAAATACAGAAATATATCAGCTTCATACTGTCTACAAAGAATTAAATATCAAAGTAAATGACTGCATTTATTATTTGCATTTTCCATACCGTCCCAACTTTTTTCTGGTTTGTGATTGTAAATGGGTATCACTCCCATGATAGTCTCATAACCACCTCCCAAACTCATTCAGGTTGACTTTCCAGTGTGCGAAGTAGCATCTGCACTGCTGGTGGATGATGGGAATCTGCTTCTACTGGGGAGACCTTGAACACCTGATCCAGTCTCTGTGCCAATCACCCCTTGGGCACTTCTGCTCATCTCTACTTGTTGTGCATACATTAGCAGCACCAGTCCAGCCCAAAACAAAAATAAAAAATATATGCAGTTATCCAGCACAAAACAAACTCATCATCCTTCACATACTTCACATACACTGTATATCACTGTATATCACAAATCATATATGTCAAAGTCAAATTTATTTAGATAGAGATTTTTACAATAGTGCATTGTCTCAAAGAAGCTTTACAATCTTATATTATCTTAAAAGGACAATCCCAAATTGAGCAATCCTAGATCGACAGTGACAAGGAAAAACTCCCTAAATATAGAAGGAAGAAACCTTGGGAGGACCAAGACTCAAAAAGGGACCCATCCTCTTTGGGTGGCCTAGATGTAAATTTAAATAATTAAGTTGTAGTAATAGTAAAATTAAGTAAATAATACAATTTTAATAAATTATTAAATTGTAATTGGTAATAAAATTCAAAATAAATAATGAAATAGATTTAAGATAATGAGTTCTCAGCAGTGAATATTATCCCCTTTTGTTGGCTGAGTATCACACCTTGGACAGCTCAAAGTTGCACACTGTGCTAGAGTGACCCCAGGCTTGGTCTGTTAAGGGGGACAGTGATGTTTTTTCCCCCTCTTTAGCAGTATCTCAGTACCCAACACGGTCTTAGTCCATGGTAATATGTACATGAAAAAAAAACATTTTTCTAGTTTTAAGATAAGGTTGCTTAACTGGGCCACTTAAAGACATTCACAGATTTGCCGCTAAGCCACTTTTGTGTTGTCGCTGCCAGGTACTTAGGGTAATTGTCCTGTTGGAAGGTAAACTGAGAGTCTGAGAGTTCTTTAAACTTTCCTTGGTCTTTTACTGAGGAGAGGCTTCTGTCTTTGCACTTTGCCATAAATCTTACATTGGTGGAGTCTTGCAGTGATGGTTGACATTTTGGAAGTTTCTCCCCCATCTGCACACTAAATCCTTGAGAATGACCATTGGGATCTTTCTCACCGCTCTTGTCAAGGCCATTTCCCCTGATTACTTACTTTTGTGGGGAAAAAAACTATCACTATCACTATTACTATCAAGAAGAGGAAGAAGAGGCTTGGTTGTTCCAAACTGGATTTTAGAGAAACAGAGGCAGCAACTAACTGATAACCTGGAAGATTTATGGTAGCAATGGTGAGAAGCCCAGTTTCTTATTGCTGATCCGGTCATGTAGATGATGGTAAGGCCTGGAGAGCATAGAGAGGGGCCTGGATCACTCCGGAACAATAGCACCTCCAGCAAACCACACTCTGAGAACCAAAAATTCGAAAAGGGGAATTTAGACAAACGGTCCACATCGGCACAGTGCATGCAGGAGCTGGCCAGAGAATCATAAATCATCATTGATCCATTCATTTATTCATCCTCTCCTGCCGCCTCCTGCCTGGTGTAGCCACAAATTAAATGCATCAATAATTAAAATCATGCATCAGGTGCAGAATGTCTGTGGCCCAGCAGTGAGAGGAGCTAACCAACAGAGCCATTTCTTCTTTTTAAGGACTGCAGTTTCCATGGCTACGAAGTTATGGTAGGTTTTCACTTTCTCTCTTTTTTCACCTAACCTCATTTTATCACTCTTCCTCTAGATAAATCTACAGTGGTGGTGCCTCTGAACTCCTGGCGATCAATTAGCATCTACACAGGCAGAAGCTTTGATATTGCTAGAGAGAAGTAGGGACAGGAAAATTTCCCTTTGACAAGCATGTTCCATTGTGAGAATCCCCACCAGCCTCCGACATCTGGTTCCAGTTAGCACCGTGACGCGCTTCCTGCCCGAGCCACGGTTCGCAAGTCAAACAGCATGCAGAAGGGTGAGGAAAACAAAACATACCGACATGTGCCTCACACTTTTATATCCTTTGCGTATGCTTGTGTGTTTGAAGGCAACCGAATAGACTGCATTCTGGTTACACACGCTAATCATTTTTAAAATATTTCTTTTCTTCATAAAACTCGCTCTCATGTTCAGTTTCATACACACATGAAAAACAGTACTTTTTCTATATAAGGTTTTGATATTATATTATAGTGTACCTCTAGGTACTCATATTCAGTAGATGATGAAATCTAAGTCAGTCATTATTGAGTAAAGCTATCATTTACATGAAGTGGTACCAAGTTGATAGGAAGTGGAAAAGTGTGACCCTCAAGATCGTGGGCGTGGAATGCATGTGCAGAATGTAAGCTGCACCCACACACACAGACTAAAGGGAAACCCTAAAATCTGTGGGG
Source organism: Parotocinclus spilosoma (assembly GCA_033117975.1). Classification (NCBI taxonomy): domain Eukaryota; kingdom Metazoa; phylum Chordata; class Actinopteri; order Siluriformes; family Loricariidae; genus Parotocinclus; species Parotocinclus spilosoma. The sequence continues at coordinate 4,496,627 of JAVSBV010000037.1, read as the reverse complement.
GCGCATATATACACACACATACGCACTATGACTGGGGCTTCTGAGTAACAAAAATGAGAATGAGGGGGAGAGATGAGAGCGAAAAGTGAAAATGTCATGTGTATAGACACAGAACGCAAACAGGCCACAGAAGGGCTTGCCCTGCGTTGGTGTCATCGCAAAACACCCCCACAGACATGTTCTTGACTTTGATGACTTAGAGCCAATGCTTCTGCTTACCAAGGCCAGGGGACTTCTTATCATAGAACCAGCGATCTTAATCTGTAGATGGAAAATAATGATGCAACCATGCAACTGTTACGATGCCACATATAATGCATTGCCACTTGTTAAAAAAAGGTTGAAATAAGTCTAATCACAGTCAGAGGCAACACAACCACGAAAAAACAAAATCCCACTTAATTGTCCACCATAAATATGAACAAACTACAAATCTTAAGCCTAAACTTTGTCAAATTTATCATTGACACCATGTTGATGATAAATGCTGTACAATTGTTATACAGTATTTAAAGACAGCATGAACAATTAGTATTTGTAAGTACAGTCGATTCCAGTTAATAGGACCACATCGGTACGCGATCGTTTTGGTCCTAATAACCAGCTGGTCCGATTAAACAAACATGCCCTATGTTACAAGACGGGACGTGCTA
>JAVSBV010000037.1:4482850-4495874 GCA_033117975.1 Parotocinclus spilosoma | reverse complement strand
CTTCACAATATTACACTTTCTTAAAAGGCCAATCCCAAGTTGAGCAAGCCTAGGGCGACAGTGGCAAGGAAAAACTCATTAAAATGGTAGGAAGAAACCTTGGGAGGACCAAGACTCAACAGGGGACCCATCCTTCATGGGTGGCCTAAATCTTAATTAAATAAATACTAAAAGTATATTAAATTATAGCAAAATTAGGTTAATAAATAAATAATAAAATGTATATTAGTAATAGAAAAAATGTAAAATAAACTAAATTATAAAACAAAATAGATTATAACATGAGTCCTTAGTGGGAGGTCCTTGGAGGCACATCATCTTCTAATGTCCAACCGATGGAGGGAGTTCCTGCACTCTGGTGGGGCCTGCCTGCGATGTTGAAAACAATCAGAGCGACGCCGAGCCAGAAGAACATCGGAACCAGCACCAGAACATCAGCTCTGAGAAAAAAAGAGAAACGTATATAAAAGGATTTGTTTTAGTACTTTAGGATTTGGTTCGAATATGCGGCTGGTCCCATTAACCGGTGGTCCTATTAACCGGATTTGACTGTATTATAATGGCACACCATTTCATCACATCATAGTCTCATTTCAATTCATTTCCAACTCATTTCGTGTGCCCCCCATTTTTTTTAAGGCCCTTGTGCGGAGGACATGCAAACTCTACACAGGCCTAGATAGGGATCGAACTAGAGATCTCTAAACACTGCTAACCACTGTGCCACCAAAACATATTATATTATAGTATTATATAGTCTCATGTTGTTTTAAGAGAATTGACAACTTTGCTTGAGTCATTTTCTATGTTGTAATTGATTCACAAGTTACAAGTTATATACAGTTAGATTAAAAACCTATATACTGTTCACAAAAAATTGGGGATAATTCAAAATGAAATGATAATAGTGAAAAATCTCCTTTTTTATTAGCAATGTATATATATATCACACGCACACACACACACGAACACACGAACACACACACACACACACACACACACACACACGCACACACGCACACATATATATATATATATATATATATAATATAATATAATATAAATAATATACAGAGCAAAGACGTACATCTTCAGCACAGTTGTGAACCTTGTCTTAAATTGCAATTTTTGTTATTTAATATTAACATTCACCTACCACTTTATTAGGTACACCTAATCAAGTAGGACATAGAAGGGTGGGTAGACCATAGAAAGCAAAGCCAAATCTTGAATATTTTAGACAATCTAGGCTATGTTTTGAATATAGAACAAGTCAGCATACTTTCTTAAATTGAAATTCGTACTTTCTAAAATTCAAATACTTAATTCTTTTCAATTCAAAGTTCAACTGACACTCTGCACTGCTAATTACAAGAGAATAAATCTAATTGGTCTGTTTTGACTGTAGCCATCCAGATTGCTATTGCGATGACGCTGAATAGCATGAAGCAGAATAAATAGAGCCAGTTAGCAAAAGATTCTATTTTTTTTAGAAGTACAGGTTTATCTTTATGAACCATTAAACTTTTTCTTTCATCTTATTTAGTTTTTATGTCTTATTTTGCCCTGACACTTTCAAATTATGTTCAGGCATACAGGGTGAGACTATTTGAATCCATATTGGACTGTATTTCTATTAAGTTCATTTAGTTTTGATGGACTGGATTTATCTTTTCACAAAGGCATGGCACCTGTTCAGTGCTCCAGACAGAGGTATTTTATCAAGGTGAAGTTCATTTGTGTTGGTGTTGTTGTTGTTGCCCATGTCTCCACCATTAAAATGATTTAAGAGCCCCATAGCTCCATCAAATCTAATCTTACTCTTAATATCTCTCAAAATTCAGTTCTGATCTGATTGAAACCACTTGCACATTAATGGAGAAGATGGAGAAACCGCTTGTTCTAACTGTACAAATTTGTCCAGCTCAAATCCTTGTTACCTGTCTGAACACGCCTTACAAATCCCAGGTGGACCCATTTTTAGATCCCCAAAATAGGCCATATGGTCACTGTATGCAGATTTTTTTGTAAAAACACTCTCAATTCAGCAGTAAGGTTCAGGGACTTCAAAATTAGTAGTCAGTAGTGCTCTTTTGTTTAAATGAACCACTATTATTTCAGTGTTGCTGCTGTTATGAGAATAGTCAGCTAACCCAATAATATGTGCATAGTGGTGATACCATGATGATCTTTTTCTGATGGACAGACAAAGTAAACATACAGCCTGTTTACACCTTGCACTAACAAGTGTTTTACATACAAACCTAGTTATACAGTTGGACAGATTCCGCTTACCCTTTTCAGTAAAATTCCCCACTGTGACCACATGGGATCTTAATTTACTTTCCCATGAAAAAGCCCATTATCACACACATTGTTCACGTTGTATTTCCTGAAACCTATTGTAACAATCTAATATGGAAGGAAACTTTCTACAACAGCCAATAAAGCATGTCATGGTGTTAGGTGCTGTAATTTCTAAAATGGCCAGCTGTACACAATTGTTGCTGGTTTTGTAGATTCAGAATACCTGTCATATTTTGAAAATAATGACAGAAATTTAGTGTGTGGCCACTAATCTTTCACACATCGAAAAATGGGTTATCTGTGTTAGGCCATACAGGTGTGGTTTCACACAGCACAATTGATTTATGGTTGTACTTATTTTGAGGACATTTGATTTGTAGCAATTTTGGTGGAACATTTATCTCTTCCAATTCCATGATAATCTGTGATTTTTCCAGACATGCCTCCATGTGTGAGAAAAAAGCACACTTGAGGATCAGTTTAGAGATCTAAATATAAAACACGTTTACATTTCTAATTAACGCAGGCATATGGCCTCTACTAATAAGTATATAGTGTATAAATAAATTGTATTTTACAAATGCAAAGATTCATCCTGAGTTCATCCCAAATTTATCCAGAGCGCACTTTTTTAATCGGGGCGATCCCATCAAGAACTGTTATGCTAGTAAAGCAGTGCGAATCGGCAGATCTTACCGTCCCTAGTGTACATGCACTGATTCTTATTCAGCGTCACAAAACCTAGGACTTCAGAGACGAAATGCAACCTTTACACATAATTTTATGATTCCTGGAAGGATGAATGATCAGTATTCACCCGCACCAGGTAAGGAATGTAAACTAATTCAGGCCTCAGGTATTCTGTTGGTTTTGTTTTGGTTTTCCTGTTGCTTCTAAATGAGATAGATCAGGGACCAATGAGAATTTAAGGAAGACCTATTGACTAGTGCAGAAGTCACAGAAAGGTCATCCTAACCAGAGTAACACCATGGTGAAGACAGAGCCTTAGCACATGGCTCATTCTCACATAATCCACGTGCTCAGTCCTCTGACTAGTGCCTAAATGTACAACTCCCAACACACTATTATGCACAGAGCAGACTGAACAAAAATGCATAACAGACATCAGGTTCAATGTATGAACTGTGTGCGCCTCTCTCTGTGTCACACTGGAAAGGACACACACACAAAAACGGAAGGAAGCATGGCGGTAACCCCCTCCAGCAGTGTTCATGTCCTGCAGGAGCCCCCAGGTGCCAACCTGTCAATATTGCACAGCATGGGCACGTTCCTCTCCTCAGCGGCTCAGTTAGCCTTCACACACATTTGGGCAACACCATGGTCTTAGTTCTTCCACACACAGCAGGACAAAAAGGGTCCAGTGTCAGACCGTCTTTTCTAATTAAAACAATGAAATAATGCATGTCTGTGTTAGACATCCTCTCAATTTCTATATGTTGTTTTAAAATCTCAGTTCAAAGCTCCCTTTTATTAGCAGAAAGATTGCTACCATGTTGAAATGCCAAAAACAGTTCTTGCTGTTTTTCTTACTTTTATTTTTCTTGTTTAAAATTTTAAGCTTAAACTGAATCCATCATGACTATAAAATTTCTTGTACAATTTAGTCTTTCGAGTTTTTATTAAAATAATAAAATAATAAAAAACATTTTTTTGCCTTCTTTGTCAAAAGTGGCTGCCTATAATGAGATAGAACTACATTAACTCTATGAATTTTGTTAAGAAAACCAAATTAGATTTTCACACACAAACTATAAGCTAAGTAACTACTTTCTTATACTTTATATATTGCAGCAGCCCACATGCTTAGACCTGCACAAAGTAACCTTACCATCATCAGACTGAGGTGAGGTATAAACTCTCTGATTTACCTGGCTTTTGTGTGTGTGTGTGTGTGTGTGTGTGTGTGTGTGTGTGTGTGTGTGTGTGTGTGTGTGTGTGTGTGTGTGTGTGTAAAACACTATTATGTCTCTGCCGCAGCACAGGTGTCGGATTGCAATAGCTGCTTTAAGGCTGGTGCTGGCGTACAGGCAACGAGGCATCTGCAAAGTGGCATTATCACCATGTTGAGAAAAGGTTTGTACCTACTGGCCTCACCTATAACAGCCTTTAAAATCCCGGCAACACACAATCGCTCCTGTGGCTTCACCACAGTTATCATCCAATTACCACTCATTACACACGCAGCTGGTCTTCTCCAATCAGCACTCACCGCAAACGGCTAGGCCATGCAGTAAAAAGTTTTATGATTTAACCTTCAGCCAACTGACCAGGTGGCACGGTGGGAGCACCACCACCTTGCAGAAAGAAGGTCCTGGGTTCAATCCCACGGTGGAGTGGCCTGGGTCTTTTCTGTGTAGAGTTTGCATGTTCTCCCCGTGTTTGCTTGGGTTTACTCCGGGTACTCCAGTTTCCACCCACAATCCAAAGACATGTCTGTTAGGTTAATTGGTTATTCTAAATTGGCATTGACTGGTGTGACTAAATAACCTTGTGTGTAGATATGTGTCAGTCACTTGCACTGCCACCTCACAGCTCCAAGATCCCCTGTTTAATATCTGGTATCTGCATATGCGGAGCTTGAATGTCCTCCTCATGTCTGCATGGGTTTACTCCAGATAATCCGGTTTCCGCCCCTTAGTGTGTATATTATTGTGTGAGTGTATGTGCACTAGGATGGATTGTAGCCATGTCTAGGGTTGTTCGTGCCTTGTGCATTATACTGCTGGCTAGGCACCTGCTGACCCGAGACCCTGCCTAGAAGCAAGAAAAGAAAATGAATGAATTAATAAATTACTGAAATTAATAAAATAAACAAAATGATTATAAAAATAGAAAGCAATCAAGAAGAAAGCTGTAATGCAGTATTACAAATGTAGGTATGAGTATTTTGGAAATATTTTGGTAGTTCTAGAGGTTATATGTTATCCAGATCCTGGAATTTTGCCAAATTTTGGAATCTTCTTCCCATGACAAACACTGGTCCAAAATGTACACCTATGAATACATTAACATACTGGCATCTGCTAGTACTGAATTATACTGTAGCTCTTACAGACTTAAACATATGGAAGAGTCATGTGTTATCATTAGTAAACAGTGCCTTCTAAAATATGTGTTCTTATAATACCTTCACAGACAATTAATACATTATATGACTATAAAAAGGTAAGAGCGATACAGTTACTACAGAGAATTTTACTTGCTAAATAGACTAAATAAACCGATACATTGAGTCAGTTAGTTGTTAGAAATAAAGGTTTTTATATTTTGGATTTCATGTCTACTCAAAATGGCTTTGTGCCTGTTTCCACTCCACATTTCCCTTCAGAAAACTGGAAATACGATTTTTCCATTTTCCACCCTTCCAGGATTAGCGGTTCAGTTCCAGGTCAGGTTTGGCACCACCACGATTTAATGTTGATGGAAGTACTAACAGCACATTTCACTGCAGACTGGTTATTTTCAGGGCTGCGTAGAAACCTTTAGAGGGGCAGGTGCTCGAAGTAATAAATGAGAGACAATTAAGGCATTAAGCAACATTTTTTGGTCTTGCTTGATGTTGCATATTTTTTTACGTTAACAGTACAGTCACAATTCAAACCCAATGCCAGACAACGAGGTAGCATTAAATTAAGCATTCTGTTTATGGTAAGAATTTGTTTAAAATATGAATTTGAATCAGCAGAGAAGTATCAAAAAGGAATTAAAATTAGGAGCTTTTTGTTTTATATATTAAATCTTTTCATAGAAATATGAATTATGGTCATTCTAAAATGAAAAATAATGTTCACCAAAACAAGTCACAATGTACAATGTTTACACTACATAAAAAAAATGATATGCTGATCATTTGAAATGTTTATGATCGGCACCAACATGGTGGTTTGTATGATGGTCACCAGCATTGCTGGTTTGGTGAGCAGGATGTTAACTAGTATTTTTATACTGGGATACTAGCAAACATTATATGCTAGTAGAGTGAGTGTATCGGTCACCAGCATGGGATGCAAACACAAAACAAAACATATGGTCTGGTCTTTTTCACAGAGCACTGAACGGACATTCTGTGTTTGTGTGTTTCTGTAAGATTAGAAATTTTGAGCTAACCTTATATAGATCAGACATCCTCACTAAGAAAATTATAAGAAACTAGCAATTGGAAAGAACAGCAGTCTAATATTCTAGCTCACTATGAGCTTGATTCATAAAAAAATGTGTTCCAGCTGAAATAATCTGCACAGACAAGTACATGAACATCACTGGCACTGCAAAAGTAAATCCTGCAATGGACTGGCATCATGTCAAGGACAAAGCCTTCCTCATGTAATCAGCCAACACCAGCCTCCAACCTACCACCACAACTACTATAACCCTAATTAGACAAATTGATTTATATAAAAAAAACTACCTTATTAAAACATAAAGTAGTCTTTAACTACTATACAACAGTAAACATATTAAATGTAAATAAATTACTAAATACTATATTATTAACCAATATATATAGATGGGGCTATTCTAGGATCAGAACTACAGCTGCTAAGCACTCAATGGGACTCAACGTTGACATACATTGAGACCACCATCCCACATTGCTTTCAGTTATTTTGTATTTATTGAACTATTTAATTTTAACAAAAAACTATTATTGCCACACCTGTGAAGGAGAACAAAAGAATCGTACCATTTTCGAGCCAAGGAGGATCTACTTTTGTTGTTACAATATACTCCCCGAACATCAAATTAGTCACTTTGCATGTTTAGTTTAGTCACCTTGAGAATTAGTCACCTTGCTAAGCAGATGTTAACGAATGACAAAAAACAGTGATGGGTGTGCCAAAAGCCATAGTGTGAAGGAAAATTCATGGGCTGTCACACATCTAGACTGGGCTGCAAAGTTCCCAGATGTGTATCCTCATGACAATCCAGTTACTAGCTAGAACAACAAGTAACACCTCAAGGAAGACATCCTCTAAATCTGACCAAATCAGTTCTTTAATGAGTGACTAAATTGATTGTCTACAGAGGCAGACTACAGAAACTTGTCCAGTTTAATTCCAAATCACAGTTCTTATTCATGGTTGAAGTTTTTCTCGTGGAGGTGTGTTTCAGTCACAGATGACTAATTTTGATATGTATATTACATTTAAGCCACATACTTTCTGTGGTTTTAACATTTTTTCAAATTATCAGACACAAACATCCATTTAACGAAAAACCAACAACAAAACAACATTTACTCTTATTTTTAGGGGTGCTGGGGCTGTGGTATGATAGTATTCCTTAGTTATTAACAGCATATGATATCTTAAAGAACCAGCACTACTACTTGCCTCTTTTGTCTGATGTCCTAAGTTAAATTTAAGCCTTTGTGGTAAACTTTTAGTTGTGAAAAGGTTATTGTTTACTTACCTGATCTGGCAAAATTGAAAGTAAGTGTTACCTCTCTGTTGATTAGATTTAACCTGTATTTCACAACATTGTATGGCGTTTTACTTACAATACATGCGTATTCTTATTTGTGCTGTCAACGATTAAATTTTACTTTTATTGCAAAGGGCCTGTTGGTTCCTGGATGGGCTACCTGCATTTTTAATGTGCAAAATGTACTATGATGTCTATATAGAGAAAAGAGGCTGGGCAGGGCAGGAAATAGACACTCATTACAGGTACAGCCATCAGACATTTACACTACTTATAACAGGACGAAGAATGATGATGAGTTTCTCAGACTGAATACTGCCCTGACCTATACTTAATACGATTATCATTTCCTCAATCCCATGCCTTCAACTTCTTTTTTTTAAAGGCGAACCTTTCCTTCTGGACAAACAGACAGGAGGCCAGTCAGCATACAGCATGACTCCACAGGGACCTAGTCATCTCGGCTTTACTTTAGAGGATTAGCCTCTTATCACGGTCTAAGTCTGTTGTAAACACTGCCTCTCATTAATCTATCTTTAATTACCAAGCTCCTCATCCCATCTACCCAAGGGATGCACATTCATGTATTACATACAATAATGATTTATTCAGAAACAATCAATTACATGTTTTAGTGTATTTTGCTAGTTAAGCATGATAGAAATTTAGCACGTAGAGCAAAGCTGAGAACTGCCCCACACACCTACTCAAGGTTTTAGAGGGAACCCTACAACCACCTATACACCATCGCCTCCTACAGTGTTTCCATCCTGGCTGCTTACTGCTGATAATCATCTGCAATGGAAACTGGGGGCTTTGCAGGAAACCCTACAAGCTATTTCTGGTGGCCTATCTAAGAAGTAAAAAAAAATGCACACCTAGCACTAAGCATGACCTCCAAAGGTGGTTTTCTCTTTTGGGCTATGCACTCCTAGCTGGTGTGGGTTGCGGAAGCCTGCTGGTTTAAACAAGAAACAGCAATTATCTCATTAACGAGAATGATAGTACGGGAGGTGGTGTGATGTGCGGTGGCGCCGTGACTCTGTACCTGCTGATAGAAAGAGGAAAGGAAAGCAGATTCAAGCCATATGGGGCCGACTCCCTGCTCTCGCTCATGCTGCCATGGCCTAGCCACACCATGCATGCATTAATGGGTTCGCTGCTCTAATTGCTTCTCACTTAGACAAACCTCTGCAAATCACGCAGCGATTCGGCAGCGCTGCTCAAGCCCCCTGGGACATGAGACGGCAGGCAGGCGGGCAGGCATGAGAAAGAGGGAAAGGGAGTTAGCAGGGGGGATGGGTACAGCCAGGATCGTGTGGAGTGTGGGCGCCTCTAAGGGGGGATAGGGAGGGGGTGTTCCCAAGTGAGAGGACAGAAGTGGGGAAAAATATATACACAGACCTCAACACACATTTCTATGCTTTGAAACACACACACACACACACACACACAAACACACACAAACACACACAAACACACACACACACACACAAACACATACACACAAACACACAGGTAGGAGCTATGCTGGTATCAAAGCAAATGCAGTTTGATGCAATCCTATGATATGTATTTTACCTTTTTTAAAATTTTTTTTACATTTTTTCCAATTGTGGCTTTTGCAATAAAAGCCCCCAAAACAACGTCACTGACATATCAAATTAAACATGGAATTAAAAGGATGAAATAATGCTTGAATTATACAAAATGTAAAGCACATTTTAAATATATACGTATTGTATTTCACTATTCTATTGCCATCTACTGGACAAACTGCATATAACCTTTTATTTTCCACAAATGCTAATATTAACTCCTCAAGGTGTAGCGCGTTTAAAGGATGTTACACGTTTGTAGAGAACAGCTTTAACTCTGAAATGTTGTTGGATTTCTTCATATGTTCTAGGCCTCACATTATTTCTATTGGATTAATGTCAGGACTTAGATTTAACTACTAAAAAAAATTATTCTCATTTAAACATTCTTTGGTAGAACAACTTGTGTGCTAAGAATAGTTGTCTTGCTACATGAGCCAATTTCTCTTGATATTCAGTTCATTCACTTTCAAGGTTTTATGTAGTGTACATTCAGAGATTTGGAACAAGCGACTATTTGAGTTACTATTGAAAAACTATAGCCTTTATATGAGCTTGAACAAGTTTGAATATTCACCTTTGACATTTGGCATGACATTTAGTCCAACTTCTGCTCACTGGATATTTTACAATTTTTTTCTGTAAACAACTGATATAGCTGTTTGTGAAAATCCCAGTAGTTCAGCAGTATCAGAAAAACTCAGAGCAGCCCATCTGGCACCAACAACCATGCTTCGTTAATTTATTATTTTTTTTCAGTGTCGCACTAAAGCCAGTGCCTAGCCAGCGGCACAGGGTGCAGGGCAGAAACAACAATTAGTTGTCTTGACCTTATGTACATCAATGCATTAAGCCCTATTTTATTGGCTGATTAGATATTTGTGTTAATATACAGTTCAACAGTTGTGACTAATAAAGTGTGTCAAGTGTATAGTTTGTGTGTATAGGCAAACAAGGCTCAAATATTGCACTGTACAAGGAAAATATACTTAATTACTTAACCCCATTTTGGCACGATTACAAACAAAAAAGAGCTAAAAAAGCTCAACATGTCCTCTGTCATACTCCTGGCTTTTAAAGTGTTTCCTCTACTGTGTACTGTCATGCCAAAATAAAGCCGACGCCAGTTAAGTGAGGCTTCCAATCGTTTTGGCGGACTATTGGTTTGGACATTTCAGCCAGTCAAAATGCAAACGACACAAGGACTGGTTATGTCATTCAAAATTGTGCCCTATTGCTTTGTATGTGGAGGTTCCGAAGGCCAGCCCCCTGGTCCCTGAGCACAGTTTAGCTCTGGCACAAATTGAGGCCTAGCACTGAGTGATTTAAAACATTCAAACATATACCTTATCTTGGAAAGATCTGTTATGTCACAAATCACCCAGTCATCAGTGACATAAGCATAGTCAAGGATCGGGACTTTTTAATTGGATTTCTGGCTAGTCAAGTGGCATATTGTTTGCCTCTTATCCATGTTTGCTGTCCTTACAATACTTTGTAAAGTCATTTATTCAACCATGTATACAATGTTAGTACTAGGTTGGACCCCTTTTTTTGTCTCCAGCACTGCCTCAATTCTCATGGCGTAGGTTGAACAAGGTGCTGGAAACATTTCTGAGAAATTTTGTTCCATATTGACACAATATAATGCAGTTGTTGCAGATTTGACAGCTGCAATAATAATAATTTAACCTACAATTAAATTAAAGTGAATTTGGAAAAAAATGTAATGAACAGAAGAAAACCGTTGGCTCTCCACCGGAGGGCAGAAAAAGCTAAAAAATTATGATTATTTTATTTTTATTTCAACCACTGGTGCTGCAGCAGATCCGAGAAATACCAAAAAAAAATAAACAAAATTTGTAATTCTGCAAATATGATCTTCGGCAGATCTGCAAAACAAGCAATAAAAAATGTCTGGCCTAAAGGTACCGATACCCAGGTAGGCTGTGGAATTTACATAAAGTTTTTTTGTGATTTTGTAATTTCCCATAATATTTTAGGTCTGCTAATGTATTACCCACAAAGCAATCATTGTACTAGGCATGCATGGGCATGTATAGTCAGGATAGATGCTGGCAGATATAAAAGCTATAAAAGCTGCTCACATTTAAAAATGCTGTTTGGATCTGTGTTTATGCACAATAGCATGGTGAGTCATATGGCCTGTCATCACTGTCATCAGGAAATTGAGCAAAGGCGTCTCATCAGTGTACCAAAAGCTGCAATACTTTCTGTTTAATCTGTGACAAAGATATGTTTACAGCTAAATGACTAATGACCATATATTACACTAAGACCACAAGAGAACCCACTGTCTGTCATTTGAGTTCTGATAACTTTAAAAATGTATAGTTTAATCTAAGGTTAAAGCCATCGTCTCCACACTTGATTACTGATTATAGAAAATCTACTAGGTGGGGGAGCATGTAGGTATTATATATGCATTTCTCCTTCTCTTCTCAAATGTCAGTTATGCACCTGGCTCCACAACCCTCCTGATCTGTAGATCTGCTCTAAAACATGCACCCTGAGAGGGGTAAGATGAAACTTTAAAAACTGAAGGAAAAAAAATCAATACCACAGTTGGATAGTCAGATAACAGAATATGGCATGTTCTAACAATGAGTCAGTCCAGAGGGTACCCTCATAACAGCCAAGCGAGTGGGAAGAGGAACAGAGCAAAGCCATGAAAGATATGTGATGGCCTCTAAACGCCTGATGACACCCCCACACCTCTCATTTTTCCTTGGTGCCTACACACATGGGTGAAATAAATAGCCATTTGTTTTTCTTTTTCCTTTCGCCCTCTGATTCTATAGCTTGCCACAGCAACACACCCACTGCTACTTTGTAAAAAAATAACATGCACAATGACTGATTAGAAACTTTCCATACATGCTTGAGAAGGCTTCAGTATCCATAGTTATTCGCACAAGGATATCTGCAATTATAGATTGCATAATTGCCTTGGCCTTATTATATATAACATAAAATGATCCAATTGTTTAAATAACACCAGAAGCACAGTGGTGCAACTGGTTAGCATAGTCACCCCATAGCTCCAAAGATCTCATTTTTGATCCTGATCTTGGACCTCAGGCATTTGCATGTTCTCCCCATGGCTCTGTGACAGTACTCTGGTTTCCGAAAGCATGTGACAGGTTATTTTACCCCAACGTGAATGTGTCTGACTAGTACCGATGGAACCTTGCTCCTGTCATGAATAGATATTGAGGCTGATGCGACAATAAATTAATAAATACCAGTTAGCATCACTTGCTTCTAAGCCATTATTCATTGGCAAAACTGTACATCTATTTGTGTGTGTGTGTGTGTGTGTGTGTGTGTGTCCTATCCAAACAGATTGATGGCTGTAATAATAGAAAACAATGGCTCTACATACTGTATGTATGTAGGCTGTATAGTATGTAGGCTGATTACTTTTCCAATACGATTATTTGGGGAGAGGGTTGTTTAATTCATTTGGTACTTTAAAATAATAATTATTAAAATAAATTTAAATACAATTTCAGACACATTTGCTTTTTTCTCACTACTTGAATACAAATTGTAGATTAATTCAATTCAATTTTCTTTATATAGCGCCTTTTACAATGGAGCATTGTCTCAAAGCAGCTTCACAATATTACACTTTCATAAAAGGCCAATCC
>JAVSBV010000037.1:4452013-4475002 GCA_033117975.1 Parotocinclus spilosoma | reverse complement strand
GAATAAAATATTAGATGTTGGCACCTCCACATCATTGCATTCAGTTTTTATTCACAGTTTGTTTAGTGTCCCAACTTTTTGGGAATCCGGTTTGCAATTACTGGACCAGGACATGCTGCCATTGTGGGGCCTGGTACTTTGAACATCAAGTGACTTTAAGTCATAAAAACCCAGAATTATATTTACTAACAATCGATTTTTATTGGTATTAATTACTATTATTCGCTTTTGTTACTGTCAAGCAAGACTTTACCGTGATTAAATGAATAATGCAGCTTTCAAATAAAGTTTAACCAAAATAAATAGACATACTTGTCTCCAGTTTACAGGGACATAAAACCGGAAAGTATTATGATAAAAACAAAGCTGATTAATAATAAAACCATACTGAATAAAACTCAAAAAGTATTGTTTTGTAAAAGATAATTTTGTAGAGGTGGCAAATTGATTAGCGTTGTTGCCTCACAGCTCCCCTGAGTGATTTCCAGTCAACACTTGCATGTTCTCAAATAGATCATTATTATTAAGTAAGTAAATAGAAAATTGTATAAAAGTTCACATTAAAAAAACATGCATTTAGTGTGTCTATTGTTGTACCTGTATTGCGCCCTGTGCCGTCGAATTCCCCACAACCTGGACTATGATTAAGCAAAAAAAAAAAGTTATATATTAAGCGAACCAGTGGCTTTGTGCTTTGGAGATGATTCCATCTTGCGGTCATCTAGTGTCATTACAGCAAATGCTCTTAACCTCTTTTTATAGACAAAACACGACTAACGTTTTGTTAAAGTATTGTTAACACTGATTACATTGTTTTTTTAGTAAATAATAAAAAAAAACACACTGGAGGACCTTCATGTTTCAAGCCCATCCTCGGTTTCACACTCTGGTCCTGGCTTCTGGTCAAACTCTGGTATGAGTAATACAAACAAAGTAGAAAACAGTAGAACAAAAAGTATGCACATTAATTTCTAAGAACATTAACTAGTAATTAAAGACCCCAATTAATACTTTTTGTTAGCATCATGGAGCCTAAATCCTAGCGGAGATGTTACATAAATACATGTGTTTGACTAATAGCAAGCAGTTTTATTTCCTTATAATTTGCACTCCTACAGATGTTAACACACACATTTGAGGCTTAGTATTAAATACAAAGTTCAAATGACAAAGCTTAACAAAACAGAAATGGAGCTGAAAATGCACTCGCGAAATTATGTAAGTCTGAAAGGTCTGAAAAAGTGTGTAAAAGAGAGGAATACCACTCTTATAAAAGGCTATCATATTTGTTTAGTAACAATACATAAAACATACATTTAAATAGCAATAAAGTCATTTTTGTCTAAACTAAAAACCCATTAAAAGTTCATTTTTCAGCTTTTTTCAAACATTTTGCTTAACAACATTTCAGTAAAAAAAAACGCAGATACCACAGATTTGTTGTTTTATCAGTTTTGTACCACCAGATCAGGAAACATTGTTCCTCCAGTTCAGTCACATTTCAGAGTTATGTTGGTGAGTTAAGCATCATTGTCTTGTAGGAAGATGAACCTTCTTTAGCTGTCTAACATTCATTAGGCAAGTTTTGACAGCATCCATGTCCCTTCAGTCCTGACCAATTGCTTGTAGTCACTGAAGAAAATCTCTTCCAAAAACGCATTGCCTTCATTTCTATACTTCGCTGTGGATATGTTGTACTATGGATGGTGTTATGTATGGTTATTGCCAAACATAGTGCTTGGATTTTGGTACAAAACGTCTTTCCTGTTCTCAGCTGATTGTAGAACTCTCCAGTTATGCCTCTGGAACACTAGCAATAAGGGTACAGTGACATGTGCATCTCAGTTGCAAGGTTAGAAGATGAAACAGAGAATATTAAGATAAAATAGAGAATGTTGAAGTAAAATAGAGCTGTGTCTTCCAGTGCAAACCTCAAGCTGATTGGCCTTTTTAGAAATTAAAAATACTACAGCATCTTCAGCCAAAAGGGTCCTTTATTGTCAAGGTTGATACCTTTGAACTGGGCAGGTGTGCCATTCATTCCCAACAAGGTTCACTACCTAAGCTGTTCTTTTTGTCCTTTCATGCTCATAAGCTGTCACCCACACAGCATATCTATGATGTAGGCAACTGGGAACTTCTCACTATCAAACATACCCCTTACTGGGAGTTTGACAGGGACCTAGACAAGGCACTCAAGAATGTTCATGCTCATGTTCAGGCCTAGTGCTTGGTGGGAAAAAGATTTTCCCCTCCATGATCGCCGTATTTCTCAGGCACACAACTCCTTTTGTCCAGGACACCCAGCATGTGGTCGATGCTTGCCTCATAGATGAGGTATCTAAGGTATGGTTGCACATGAAACTTTCTCAGTTTGCTGTATGCTTGTTCTGCAGCAGCTACCAGAGGACCTGCTACTATAATGGATATGTTTAAGAAAAGTGGGTGAAATAATTATTATGAATGAAAACCTTCCTATTGCATATTGAAGAATGTCATTAATGACTGTTTAAAAGATAGCACGTACATCAGCCATGTTGAATGGTATGGCTACAGTGGTGCTTGAAAGTTTGTGAACCCTTTAGAATTTTCTACATTTTTTTGCATGCATAAACATAATGGCAAATGTATTGTTGTGTATTTGCCCAATAGTTGCCCAGCCACAAAAAAGTTCATTATGGTATTCTGACTTTTGCCCACATGTGGCACACATGTAATCTACCATAAGTAAAAATTTTTTTTTTTTTACAGAATTTTACAGTATTTGCAAATGTGGCCCCCTGAAGGCCATCCAAGCTGACTGGTTAAAGCTGAAACTTCAATTCAGTTGAAGTCATTGTCATCAACCCAAGGCAGTATATGGGCTGAAGCAAAAGGTAAGTGTGCCCGGAAGCATGTCATCACTCATTTGCTCTCAGGGAATAATTAGATAAAACAGAAAATATGATATGATATGAGATGATAACAAAACAAAACACTTACATCCATTGTGAAGATTCATGTTTTTCCATTCAATATTTACATATTTGTACACTGTTTGTATTGGTTGATTATTTGTGACTCACATACTACACACCCCATGCCATAACCAACTACAAATGAAGAAACAAACAAATACAGCCCAACATCACACATTTGCTAATGACCTGAACACATTATACTCTCTGTTTCATCTATTGACCAACTGATCTTAATAGCCAAATCACACATTTCAGCCATTCCTTGGATATTCCCAAGTGCTTTAAAGTATCAATAATTTTCCCAGTCATGAAAAAAATCACAACATTCCCAGTCTTAATGATAACCACCAAGTGGCTATTCAACAGTAGCCAAAAAATCATATGAGCGTCTGGTATTACCATTTCCGGCAGTGTATAATTCTTTATGTAGACATTTTATAGTTTGCCTAATTGTTCAGTTGGGGATCTGGTTGCCATGTGCCTTCATTACAAGCTGTGCCAATTGGACAGTATTGCTGTTTAAGCCAAAATCCTCTTTGCTGACATCAGTTCAGCCTGAAAAATTAGTATCCCAGAACAACTAGATGGGGAAGCTCCTCCATCTGGATATTCCGCCTACAATCTGTCAGTGGATTGCTAACTTCCTGACAGATAGGACACAATTTGTATGGACTCAGAGCCAGTTTTTATCACCACTGGTGCACCACAGGGGAGAATCCTCTCATCCTTTTATATGCACTATCAGCAATGGCATTTCTGTTCAGCCAGTCTGTTCTGTTCAGTTAAAATTATGAAATTTGCTGATGAAGCAACTGTAGTGGATCAACAACAGGTATGCTTGCTGTGAGGAAATAGCATGACTTACATGTTGTGTGGACAATAATCTGGAGCTAAACACATTCAGAACTGTTGAGATGTGTATCGACTTTTGATTAGCCACCTCTGTTTATATCACCAGTGTTAATGCTGTGGAATCGGTTCGATTTTTGGACTCCACTAGAGAGCATTCAGACATCCTGAATCACAGTGTGGTTCCCCAACTCCTCCACATGGTCCAATGAACCTCTACAGTAAGTAGGATTTTGTACTGCTCGTTGCCCATGCACCCCTCAATGAATTGTTTAATACCAATTACCACACCCATCTGGGCACCACTTGTTTTAAAAGCTACAATTGGGCATATGCTCTCAAACCATCCACAACAAGACAGCTTGTCATCATAGCAGCTTCTTTCCAAGCTTGTTTTTTTACATCTCCTCGACCAAGGACAGTCAAACATCAATTCCACTTCCACTACCTGTCCCAGTATTCAATGTCATGTTATTCCCTAGTCTAACTTTATCTCTCCCAGTCCACACAGACTCTCCAAGTCCAGTTTTCTTTAACAAAGAAAAATATGTAAATAAAGCATTGAATTTGCTCAAAGAAGCAGCTCAATGTGAAACAACCTTACAATCCAAGTAATTGTGGTTAAGGGTAATTGTGGTTAAGGCCCTTACTCTGGACACACCAGTAGCAGCTTGGCAGATGAAGCTTGGGGTCTTGTCTTATACTAAAGTATAAATAATTTATAATTTAACTTCAAATATTCTGTACAATATAGTAATAGTGTGTATTCAAAGCCATATAAAAACAATACAAACCAACGTGGTCATATTTCAACCACAAGGGGGCGACCCCACCCAAATTTCAGTAATGACTGCTATATAAGTAGCACACCGCGATTAAAGTGGAGATATAAAGTTGCAGAACAAAACGACAGTGTGGTGATTTGGACAGAATTTTTTTTTTTTAATATTAAAAAAAAACAAACTACTGATATTAAGAGAATATTTATTGTCAATTTCCGTACAAACCACCGCACTGTTGTCCTGTCCTGAAACTTTATATCTCCACTTTCATCGCGGTGTGGTAGGGGGATTGGGCCTGGCTTTGGGCCCTGCCAGTGCCAGTATTTTAGCTATTGTATATGTAATGAAATAAATTGTGAACGTAATAGAAACCTATTGGTTCTGGTTTAATTGCCTCCTACACCGAACCTAATAGGTCTTACAATAGTGAGCGATATGCAGTTGTTTGTACAGACAAAATTGCATGCCAGTTTTCTGTCCTCAGCAGCTGATAAGAGTATTAAGCAGTATTAAGAGTATTAACCAAACCAGGAGGGATTCAGCTACATCATGTAGCCCTCAGAGCTCACTCACTTCTAAGAGGGGAAGTGAAGCACCCAAAGTGGGCAAATCAGTTTGTAACCCCACTGCATGTTTCCAATCCAAAGGAAAACAAATCTCGGAGAACTTTTCTGACTCCCTTCCCCCTACAAATGCACTAGTATGAAACAGCAGTTAATTTAACAGTGCCTCTTGTTCCTCTTGTTCTGTTTCAGGATACAGTGATATGGTAAAATAACAACCATTAACAGAGTCAAACAAACTAGGAGAAGTAAGATAAAGCTCAAGTTTGAAATTAATAGAATGGCCAAGTAGAGTAACACATATTACCTTTTAATAAATTTCAACCATTATGTCTGGCCTTATGATTTTTTTTCCAGTGATCGGTTGTTTTGGGGTGTTACATTTCTTAATTAATTTGTATTTAGTAACAGCTTTATCCTGGTCAGATTTTTGGTGAGTCCAGGTCCTGGCCAAGAACACGGAGTGATACGCCCGAGCACAACACTATTCCATCACAACTGGCAATATGATGTAGTATTGGCAAGTTTTTTGTTGTTGTTTTTTTAGATAAGTGAAGAATCTGGACTACCCAGAAGCAAGAAGCAACAAAGCAATGGTCGAAGAAAGCTTCATGGACCTGTGCAGCACTAACACTATCCACATTAAGTCTTTAAAATGTGCGTTTTTCCGATTCCAATGAAAAATGAGTGTTTGTAGTGACCTAAAACATGTGACTTTTGTGACCTAATGGTAATTGGTTAATTGGTTCCAGAAAGGTAAAAGATACACATTTAACCATAGGTTGTGACACATTATAATACCTCCATGAGTTTGAACTATTGCTCACATTATTGAGAATAATTAACTGAATAGTTAAACAAGAATGTGTATTATACCATGTATTTTATGAAACAGACATTATGCTCATTAGGGTAATATTTCTGTTTATCTCTTATTAGTATTAAAGTAAAGATTATGTTTAATACAGAGCATTGGTTTGACCAGCTCAGTGTATATTTTTATCTTTACCCCAACGCTACAGAAAACAAGGCATGCACATTGAGCTAACTGAGCGCATTCCAGATGACTATCAGCTCATTCAGATCCCTCAGCAGTCTGTAATGGAAGCAGAACAGCCTCTTTCTCCATATTAAAAACAGACGCTTCCTCTCTGGCCTCATCCCTCGCCACACAACACACTGTTCAGATTGGACTCAAGCATCTTTGGGTAAGGGAGGTTTTTCCATGCAGTGCGCTCGACAGATCTGCTACACTGAGCCAGTGAAAAGCCTCTCGTCTCAGGGATTTAGAGCATCTGATTACTGCCATGTTGAACTTGTAATCCCAGAGTGTAGTAATTAGACCAGAATGCTGCCTCACAGCACAGATCATGTGGCGTCTTAACGTGTTATGAAACTATGTCATGAAAGGAATAATATTTCTGAAAGAGTGAGATTACATGCTGAAGGCATTTTTCTTTTCTGGTTATCCAAACTTTGGTGCAAAAAGATATGGATTTTGGAGCTTGTCATGAATACGCACATTTGTGATTGTATCCAGCAGGAGGAGGGGTTTGGGCATTTGTGAGAGCTATGTACACTCAGAAGGGATTTATACCATTGTACAACATTTATATAGTAATGCAATAATTATGGAATCTGTATTACATGCGGCATACAAAAATTTGTGCAAATGGAAAAGCTAGATCATAATTACTATCACAGTATTGATACTACAGATGACAAAAGAGCTACAAACGGTAACTATGCAGTTACTGCTTATAGCTTGTCTCTTCCTATACATCATTTCTTAGCCAAAACTGCACAAGTTAATTAGCATCTACTTACTGGTGGTCTAATGTTCTGTCTTGACCATTCATCTAAAATAAAAACATATTACCTTCAGCTTAGTACTGTACTTCTATTTTAACACTGTCTTGAAGCAGCTTTACAACTATCTAGAACTACAACTCTAGAGGACGACAATAGTGGCAAAAAACTAGAAATGTGGAGAGGAAAAAATCTTTGGACGTTTAAGACTCAAAAAGAGACTCAAACTTCCTGGGCAGCCCAGAGTAATGAAATTACAGTATATTATCAAGAAATATAGAAAATATAATGCAATAAAATATAGATTATAATAAAATAAAGAGAGAATGTAATGGTATTGAGAATATAATAAGAGATAAATTCTAAAACAGTAGTATATATATATATATATTACTGTTTTAGAATTATATCATTTATTATATTCTTAAAAACATTACATTTCTCTTTAATTTATTTAAACATACTCTCAGGATCTCAGAAATGTACAAATGGAGAACATTTAAGACCACTAATACCCTGTGCAATAGTGATCAACCAACAATGATCATCTCAAGCACAAGGCATGTACTATTCCACAAGATCATAAAGGAACTCAGTGCCACTTCTAGGCAACTAAATGCCTCTTGTGACATTGGCTAATTTTCATTTTCCTGAGTCTATCACCAGGAGTATATTGAACATCAATGGTGTGATAGGTAGAGTTGCAAGGAGCTACAAAAATAACATATCTGCAGTTTGCTGAAGAACTTAAGGACAAGCTAGAATTCTACTGTTAAAAAACATTTGGGAATATATGAAACCAAACAAGAATTATTTGGTTCAAACGAGAAGCATTATGTCTCCAAAATAGAAAAATACTGCATTCCAGCTTAAGAACGTATCCCACACATGGTGGTAACTGCCTGTTTTGCAGTTATAAAGATGAAAATCACTTTATTTAATTTATGCCTTTCATATATTATGTGTATACCCTCTTAATATAACAGCTTTTTTAATGTCACTAGCCTTTCATGGGATAGATTTTTATTTTGAAAGGCATGACTTTAGAAATGACACAACCTGTTGGTAAACTACTTTTAATTTTATTCCATTGATTATTAATTTAAATATACCATTTGTTTTACTTTAATGTATCATATTGAGCAAAGGGGCTGTGTAAGCTTGTTCATGGTCAATAAACCATGTTTTACTACCGTAATTGCTGCCTCTTTCTTGAAAATTGCTCAACTATTGCTTCATGCTTTGACAAACTGCCACGCCAAATTAAGTATTTTATACACAGGTGTCCTGCTGGTTGAATTTCAGGTTGGAAAATTCCAGACAGAGACACACCGCAGTGAGTGTATACGCAGTTTAGTGTATAAATAATACACTGTTTTATTAAACCTATGGTGAAAGAAGCCCCAATGCCTATGCATGAATCATCTCTTTTTATGAGTCTTCTGAAGTGATGATATTTAGGCAGCCTGCAATGTATTTACTGCTGGAGCGTGAGTTTATCACCTGCCGGTGCATTGTCTGAGGGGATGGACTTGGGGAAGATTAATACGGTGGTGAAGGTGCAAGGAAATACAAAGACCCATCTATCTGCACTAAGAAAGTCAGACAGCCTCATTGTAAGGTGAGTGAACAGGATGGCATGGCTATCTATCACTGAATGCTCATTACCCATCAGGCCAATGTGCTTTTTTTTGTCTTCTAACCACAGGACAACGTTTAGCCCCGACAGATTTTTATGCACAAGGCCCAAGATTAAAGATCAAGATTAAAGCTCACTCCTTAAAAACCTTAACCATATACCTGATCAAAGATGAGGAATGAAGAAATATTGTCTCTCAGACATGTAAATCTCCTAAATAATAGCTCACAAAACAGCAGACATAAATACAGTTCTTGAGCAGGATGTAGAAAAAAAAGCAAAGCATCCTGTTTTACCCTGCTTATCCTGGTCAGGGTCTCATGAGAGGATCTGGAGCTTAACCCGGAATTCATTAGGCACAGACAGAGACGAGATGCCAGTCCAAGGCAGAATTCCTAAACTCATGACCTTCATGTTGCAATCCCCACCCAAGATTTGGATCCAGGCCCTCAGGAACTGGCATTTCCAGCAACTTACCACCAAGCCTAGGAGCTGCTAGAAATGTGAAATCAAATTCTTAGAGTTCACATAAAACACTGTGCAAATTAAACACACACAGAGTTTTAAGGATTACTCAGCAGCTCCAGGTTTTTTTGAATGGTTTTCCTTTCCCTGTTTTAATAGAGCGAAACATTCACTGTAAATAAATAAAATGTTTCAGAATACATTTTTTGCTCGACTGCTTGCACAGTTGACTCCTCCTGGTGAAACAGCGTGATATAAATCACACTGATGCTTTAAAAAATACTATTAGTATAAATGAAGTCATCACCTTTATTATAAACATCAATCTGCAAAGGCACGTGCCATTAAAGAATCTATCACGAAACCAAATGGTTTCTAGTTAGACATGCTGCCAAGGAAAGGAAGTGTAAAATGGAGATTGCACATATCTCGGAGGATGTCAATGTAATCCAGCAGAAAGGCAGAGCGCGTTCTAAAGGGAATAGACGAAGGTGGGGGAGGTCGGGGGTGTTGATGTGGAGTGGGTGAGGAATGTGGATGGCGAGCCAAATGCAGATCTCCCCGACCTCGTGAAACAGGCAAGGGAATAGTGATCTGCTATGGCAGGAATGTGAGAGTAGGATATCATTAGAGTGAGAGTAGGGTTCATGCTCACTCACACAAACAAGTTTGTCTTTCTGTCATTGTGAGGACTCATATCCATTAAGATAATATACTGCTCACATTTTTCCACATTTCATAGTGGGATATTTTATTTTAAAATGTTTTTTCGGAGCAGTATATTACTGAAGCACATTAATGCTACACTTAATCCTAATCTTAACCTCAGTAACCTTAAGCAATTTTTTTTGCAGTATTGCTTTTTCAAAATGAGTACGCAGCCTTGTTACAAAAAAGCAATTTTCCTTGTAAGGACCAGCAAAACGTTTTCTCTCTTTGTGGGGACATTTGGTCCTCACAATGATTCATTCACTCACATGTACATTTAGTCATTTGTCAGAAGCTCTTACCCAGTGTGACTTACATAAGTGAGAACTTGACCTACACATACACACACGTCTCCAAGACAGGACATACAGCAGCTGTGTAATAACACAGACTCTTTGTACACTCACCCCACTGAAAGCACCAGCTACTTCAGCCATGCCTTTTCTCACTAAAAGAGAGCTACAGAGACAGGCACAGTATAACAGAGAGAGACAGGAAGACAGACTGAATATTTTTCTGTGCCGGAAAATATTCCATTCAAAATGGCTGTCAGGAACAGGTGTCATGATATAACAAAACTGCTCGAGCCTGAAAACCTGTGAGAAAAAAAAATCCAGACGTACTGGCAGAACATTTGTATTATAAATACATGTACATACTTTTCACAAGCACAGTTCCTGGGCTGTTTTGCAATTCCTACCTTATTAAAAAAGGACAGCAAACTAAATGTAGTTAAAACAATTACATGTAAATTCAAATTTATTTATATAGTGCTTTTTACAACGGAGCATTGTCTAAAAGCAGCTTACAATCTTATATTATCTTAAAAGGCCAAACCCAAATTGAGCAAGCCTAGGGCGACAGTGGCAAGGAAAAACTCCCTGAATGTAGAAGCAAGAGGAGGACCAAGGCTCAAAAAGGGCCTAGATGTTAATTGAATAATTACTTAAAAGTATATTCAAGTAATAGTAAAAGGAAGTAAATAATATCATTTAAATCAATTATACAATTTGAATTAGTAATAAACTTCTAAATAAATAACAAAACAGATTTTTAAGTTACATACCTGAAATATCTACCTAGCGTTAGTAATACATTTGATAATCTTTATTAAAGCCCACCCTAAATAAGGTCATCACAGTGTATCACACACAGAATTTACATTTAGACTTCTGATAACAACCCTAAGCTTGGTCAATATCTGGTCAATAGTCCAGTCCACTGACCACTACACTTTCACTCAGACATTCACACAATCACTCATTCATATTCCTTTACTCTAACTACAAGTAATTAGAATAAGTAAATTCACATACATTTCCAGAAGAAGAAGCCAGAAATATCAGTAGGGTTAAATACATATTTATTTCATGAATAAAGAAGAAATAAAAAATCAAAAATCAAAAACTCCGTCCAATTCAAAACTCTACTCGGCGGTTGGTTGCTTTAGCGCTCATCTGTCTGAGTGTGCTCTTAACCAATCAAAACTGCTCATTACAATGGTTTCTGTCTACATGTTTGTTTAGCCCTTCTGATAATAATTTGAAGGCTCTGGTAATGTGAGTATATTCACAAATGGATATGAAATCTGACCAGTAAGATTTAAGATTTTTCCTAGCGGGGTTGGGATGATCATCTGGGCCCATCAGTCACATTCAAGAAGGAGATATGTAGTTCATAAATAAACATCACTATGCACATGCTTATTTAGGTAGGGTAACATCAAATGGCGACTTGCAATGACACTTGTAATAACTCAGCAAAGTCAACCAAGTCTACCTACAAAGTAATAGATCATTTTCTGGCAGAGGATGGACTTTATCTATAAATAAGCCTAACAGACAGGTTCGTTTTGTTTCGGCTCTGCTGGCACTGTGTATACAAACAAAAAACTTTCTGAACAGTTGTACTTATTCATACACTGTACAATGTGCAAAGGTGTTAGATGCAGAAGCTAAAATAGATACCGATAAATATATACTCATTAAAAAAGTGGTTTGCTACTTAATACAGCAATTTTTTTTACATGTTTTAAAGCACCAGCAATAATAGATGTAGTAGCTGCATGAGGTTGTATAGCTTATTTTATGCCACATCACTTAGTGCCATCTTTTATGTCACTGTATAGTCACAAAATTATGTCATAAAAAGTTTACACAAAATTGACATACTACAGACTGTAGTATTTCCCTCTGAGACAGCTCTGCATCTCATTCCAAAACCTCTCTGACAGTGGCTCTCTCCTACAGAGAACGAGAAAGTGTGACAAATTGTGACAGTCGTCTTCCTGAGCAAGCTGAGCCACCATGGTGCCGGTGTCTGATGTTCCAGATACATGATAAGGAGGATCTCAGACTTCTACTCTGACCATGTTTCATACACAACAGATAAGACTGTTAAAGATTTGACATGGTTCTGTGTCGTCTTCTCCAAACTGTTTCTTTAAACATGGAAACTTCACACGGCTCTGTTTCAGGATATTGAAACTGGAATTTTTTTTTGGCAAAGTTTGTCTCAAGCAAATCAATTCCTTGTTGAGACGCAACAATTACAGCATGTAGCAGACGCCATTTTTATTTACATCTACAGCATTTTATAGGATATTTGTGCTGCAGAGTTACAATTTTAAGTGGCAGTTTGGAGAGCTGGATTTGTCCTCACAATCTTCCTATGAGTTGTTCAGAACCTTAATTACGGAGCAATCGCTGTTCCTTAAAAAACACTTTATCCAAAGGCTTGTAAACACCCCATCTATTGAATGGTCTCTCTCTTCTTTTGGCTAAACGTTCATAATATGAGGAACAAAATCATGGACTCTCCGTAGACGGTGGCAGTACAATAAAGTACTGAACCACTGTTGTCTGTGTGCCACTTTCATATGTTTTTTGATGGTCCCTGCATGTCAGTTCATTGACTTTCTGCTCTGCACTCAGGAACAAAGTCCATAATGAATGCTTTGACAACTTTCCTGGCTTAAACTGAAGCCTAATCGAACTCATCAGACATCCTTGGAATGAACTGGATGGTAAGACTAACCCTAATTTATCAATCATTATTCTTACTAGTGACCACAAACATTTGCCTCCAACTGTGTTTGTATGAATGTACTTACACAGCACTCCTCATTCACTTCATTACTGCCTTCAGAACAGCCTTTATTCTTCATGGAATAGATTCTGACATAGGCAGTGCAATATTCCTTAGGGCTGTGGGTCCTTCTGGACATGATAGCATAACATTGACATCCAGCAGATTTGTCAGCTGCTCATCCAAATTGTAATGTTTCTTGATGTTGCACCACATTCCAAAGGTGCTCTGTGTTGCACTGGAATCTGGTGACTGGACAAGGAACCTACTGTCAAGTTCAAAAAACCAGTTTGAGATGATCTGAGCTTTGTGAATTGGTCAATTTCCCTTCTGGAAGTAGCCATCAGAAGACAATACACCAGTCATAAAAAGCAACAATCCTCAGGTAGGCATTCTGACCCTGAATGTCACAGGAGAAATCAAGACTCATTCTTAACTGTAAAATGTTAAAATTCTTAGCTGTAGCACGTGGTATGGTCTTCTGCTGCTGTGGCCCATCTAATTCAAAGTTTGATGTTTTGTGTCCAGAGATCTTCTGCATATCTCCATTATTTGAGTTGCTGTTGAGTTCTGCTGATCAGCTTGAACCAGTCTGGCCATTCTTCTTTGACCGCTGGCATAACAAAGGTATTTTTGACCGGAGAACTGCCGCTCACTGGATATGTTCTTTTTTCTATAAACCCTAGAGACGGCTGTGAGTGAAAATGTAAGTATCAGTAGTTTCTGAAATATTTAGACCCACCCAACAACCATCCCATGTTCAGAGTCACTTAAAGTGCCTTTCTTCCCCATTCCCCACTCTTATTCTTAACTTCAGAAGGTGATCTTGACCATATGTGCCTAAATGCTTTACTGCCATGCTTTTGTTTAGTAGTTTGCGTTAACAAGCAGTTGCACAAGTGTACCTAAAGTGGCCGATGTGTGTGTGTGTGTACATATGACTTAACATCCACAGTATATTTTGTAAAATTGCACATTAAGCCAGACTTTTTTTTTAATTGCTTGTTTCTCAGATGCTTCTACTTAAGAATCTACTGAGGAGGGGGAAAAAAAAAAAAAAAATCTTTATTTTTCAGCACTTTTCAATTTCTCGAGGACTATGTGGAATTAATACAAGGAAGGAGGAAAAAAAATAACATTTATTTAACCTACAATTAAATTAAAGGGAATCTGGAAAAAATGAAACGAACAAAAGAAAACCGTTGGCTCTCCAACGGAGGGTGGAAAAGCTAAATTATTTTTTTTACAATTTTTAAACATTTTTTATTTCAATCATTGGTGCTGCAGCAGATCTAAGAAATACAATTTTTGTAAAAATTATTCTAATATTTTCGCCGGCGGATCCGTGAAACAAGCAATAAAGTCTGGCCTAATGCAAGTCACCATTATACTATAAGAGATACTGTAGTGAACCAGATGATGATTAAATAACCAAATCACTGCAGTGTTTTCCACAACACTACATACAATATATACATGAACGACAAGAACCCCAAAGAAACATTCACAGGCATTTTGTCAGCATGAACATTTACTTTGCCATGTCATATAACAAAAGGTTATATTAACTAGAAATCAAGTATATTTGTGGCGTAACAGTTTTATTTTTAATTCCACAAATTTTCAAAAAAATTACAAAATACTTAAATGGGCAGAACACAGGACTCACACTTTTGTTTTTAATTATTTCTACTTTTGTTTACATTGTGTCATCCCATGGCGACTACTAATATATACAATAAGCTTCAAGATACCAGTATATATAAATCTTAGCAGTCAGAATTTACATTCTGCTATTGCCGCTTCGAAACGAGAAGCTAAACCATTGACAACACTTAACATCAAAGGTTTAAGACACAAAAAAGGACAAAAGGGAGAAAATGCTCAAAACAAAATTACAATGCTGTATACATCAGAGACAGACAGACAGATGGTAAGAGTCCAACTTAAAAAATAAAAAAAACAAAATAAAAACGAAAACAGGCTGATCATTGAGTTTGGGCTTCATCCGACACAAACGGGTTCAGGCTTCTGTGCAAGCTTTGGATTCATTTTTCAAACCAACAACGAAGCCCAAAACTGGTGTTTTCAACAGTACTGATTATCAAGTATTATTCAAATTCCAGACCAAAAAATACCTTCTGGTGATAAGAACAATGAATTCTTGGAAAGTGTAAAATGACCACTGAGTGTGAATGACATGAAATACTGCATGTAACAGCGGATGATGGCCATCACACAGCTGGCTCAGCATGGCTGAAGGGGCGGGGCAGTGCAGTGGCAGGAATGCAGAGAGAAGCTGCAGTGGTAACATGTTCACCTCCGACTACAAACACGCACACACACATTGTTCAAAGCTCTTAATCCATCGTTTACAGAATGCCGTGTCTGGAGTATCACAGTGAGATTGACCAGGTGAGGAACCTCGTACACTGAGGTGAAGTGACAGGAGTGTGCGGTTTGGGGGTAAACAGCCCTGTCAATCGTTTTTCATTAGCACTCGTGGACTAGTTTAAAATGGGTAAAGCTTAAAAAAAACAGAGGAAGAAACATCATTAAGCCGTTGGTGTCACTCAGACGATGGACGATCCAGGATCAGTATGAAATCACACTTAAAAACCAATTCAGCTTAATAAAAGCAATGTTGTGAATTTCTTCACTTTGGTACACAGTTTTAAAATGCACTCATTCACATTGGCCGTTGTTATTCAGTGCAATTTTGTGTAATCTCTCGTACAAGGCTTTTTGGTCACCTCTTTTTCTCCATTTCTCAGATTTCACATCTTCACTCGAACCTTCAAGATTGAACATGGCAATGACATCATGAATGTGGTTGGGTGCTGACAGACCATAAAAGAAAAAAGCAGCTCAACTTGAGCATTCACCCTCAGGTGCGTCCAGATAAAAAACCTGGAACCACTCTCGGAGACCGTGTCCGGCAGGCCACGACCACCCGACATGGCTGCCTGCTCAAATAATGCCATTTGGATCCCCTCTGAAACAAGGGATGATGTTTCAGAACTACTGTACTGGAGGTCTAACAATGCAGTCAGGAATCCACACCTAATAATCATAATAATCATATGTATATATATTTATATATACTATTTACAGTCTCCAAAAAATGCCATGCTGCAGCTTTTGGTAAAATTATGAAAACCTCCTACAATGTATTAAAATAAATGAATTTAAGATAGCACTTTTCAGATATAATGGCCCAACTGTTCCTTTTTTTTGAATAAGCACAGTGACAAAGTGTCTGGTATTCTAGCACCTAGAAAAACATCAGGGAAGCTTCTCAGAGGACGTTCATGCAGGAAAGTCACAGTCTTGAGGACGCGGTCACTACGCTATATACCAAAAATGAAGTCAATGTCTTGGGGGTGGGGTCGAAGGGGGTGGGGGGATCCACGGAAGAGGAAAGAAAACTGAGAAAAAAGGGTAATCAGGCCATCCTTGTCCCATTGTGGCCTTCTGAAAATGTTCCTGGACACACTCGTTTCTCTGCGTGACTTCCGATGCGACCTGCTGCCTCCTGCTGACCTCTGTGAAGTCGCGTCCCGCTAAGTGATCACAGCTGCTTATCGCTCTCCTTCTTCAACCGGCTGCAGAAGAAATAAAAACAGCAGCAATCAGACGCATGCACTCTAACCATCATCCAGGTGATTCATGAACCGTTTGTAAAGTAAAATTAGTAATACTTTTATTTGTACTTTGTGAAGATATGCATTATAATCTCTATATGCAATCTTATATAGAATTTAAATACGTAATTAAATATTGATACTTTGAAAATAATGAATTACTTCTGTTTTAGTAAAGATACTTTGCAGTAATATATTTGCACGTCAATCAAAACATGTAAGGTCAGGTATTTGCTAAAGGCAGGAAAAATAATACATGACATACATTTTTTACTCTTTTTTTTTTAATTACTGGAGTAATGACGTGAAAGGTAATGATGCTAAATAAACCCACTCTATAATCAGGAGGAATGCATGAATAAATTACTAGACATCAAAATGTCACTTGTTTCATGGCTGATATTTGCTCCAGTGTCAGTTTTTGTTTTCATAGTTACAACATAAACAAGTGTTACCTTTAAATAATTCCCTACAGAGATCCTAGGCTGTTGTGATAGTAACGATAATGTTGGGTACAATTGTATGTTGTTCAATAATTCGCAAAAGTTATTATAAAAGCAAACAATGCGTTTTTTATCAATTGATCACCTCTTATTTTACTGATGCAGAGAACAGAATTTTATAGTCTGTTTTGGGGAAAAGTCCAAAGTAAGTATTTGGTAATGTTTGAAACATTTTATAATGAGCATAATAATGATTTTAATGCATAGGGGATTTTTTTGGATGATGCAATAAATATTTTTTTTATATCCAAGAAATGGATTTTGTAGACAATATTTTAATTTCCCACATTTTCTGATTTATAAAACCACTGGCGGTGGCCTTGTGGTTATGGTACAGGACTATGGGTTAGAAGGTCTTGGGTTCAAATCCCACCACTCCAAATGTGTCTACTAAATTTCTAAAGGTAGTGTAAAGTTAATGTGTGTTTAACTGTGTTTTTTTGGTGCTAAATACTTTCAGTTGGCAACATTGAGGGCTCCTTTGTTAGGCCCTTAGACAAGGTCCTTTAACCCTAATCTACTTGGTTTTTATTAAGACCATGGAGTGTAAGTAGCTGGTTTGTCTTATGAGGAGAATAATTCTATAAGTCACTTTTGACAAATACTGTAAATTAAGTGGTAATGTCGTCTCACTCTGCCATAACTGTTTCTCCATATACATTTTAGCCAGCCCTAGTACCCAGCGTTTCTGACCTGTAGTAGTCCTCCTGTCCGGGCAGAGGTCCCCCATGCATGTGGTGGTGGCCATGCAGCCATTGTTGCTCCATGGCCAGTCTCTGTAGCTCTGCAGACTGCGCGTGCATAGCCTGCAGCTGGTGCGCTGCTGACATGGGCGGGGGTAATCCTCCCGGTAAATCTCGAGCATATGGAGCAGCTGTATAAAGAGATAAAGAAAAGTTTGAGCAATAAAGGGCAGCCCATAAAGTAGATGGATAAATATTGTAGTACAAAGTCAATATTATTGTGTGTTACATCTTTGTGGCACCAAGGGCGACGCACCAAACACAGGGTGGCGCAGCATCTCATGCTCGTGTGGGGGCTGCCCAAGCAGTGGGTTTGGAATGGCTCCGGGTGGGTAGGGGAAGCGGGTCAGATGGGGTCCAGCTGCCAGTGGGTCCACAGCCAGCGGATGTGCCCCAGAACCTGGGGGACACACAAGACATTCACCACCACCTACTCCGTGTCAGCAGTTTTTTTGTCAGGGTACATGGGTTATACAATCACAAAACAGACAAGTACACACCCAAACACTCAATTCAACAGCAAACAGACTCCACAATCACAGAGCATCCATTCCGCTTATGCATGCAGTCAATTACATGCACATTATATATAAATCACACATTTTTAAAAGGTAAATGCAGAAAAAACCATTACGAATGATTAGGATATATTTTAAGTAAAGTAAAGCTTCTAATCACCTTGGTGCAGCGGGTCTTGTTGGTGCAGGTGGAGGTGCGAGTGGATATGCGAGTGCTGGTGATGATGTGGCGTTACGTTGAACATCTGCAACCGTGCGATGGGGTCGTTGGCCACGGAGGCCATCCTCTCAGCATGCAGGCGTTCGGCGGCCAGACGTTCGGGGTAAGACATATCAGGCCGCAGCTGGCCACCGCCCAGTGCCAGGCGCTCACGCTCTAGAGGGTTCAGTCCTGGGTGAAAAGAGGCAAACGGGTGCCCTGCCATGGGAGGTAATCCGATTGGTCCGTGACGAGCAAAGTGCTCCATGGGGTTGGCTGAAGGGTGTAAGCTGTCGAGCTCAGGCGGTTTGACTTCAAAGCCAGGTTTCATCCTTTCTCTGAGCTCCCTCTCCCTGATCTCGCGCTCACGCATCTCGCGCTCTCTGAGCTCCCGTTCGCGCATGCCAGGGTCAGCGTTGTATAAGCCAGGCAAGTGGTAGGCTAGCAGTGGTTCGCCTGGGTTCAGAGGCATAAAGAACGGATGGTTGCGGTTTGTCGGCGACATGACATGGGGTCGAGCATACTCGCTTAGCGTGCGGAGTGCTGGTGTGTCCGGGCCAATGTAGGGGGACACGGCGGCGATGGTGGTGGGCGGGGCATCAAAGGACGGGCGCATGTGAGCTGTTCCAGCCATTGGAGGATCAAGTCTGCCTTCGTGAGAGTAGCTTGAGGCTTTCTGGAAAGTCAAAACAAGTCACGTTAAGTACATATACTCTAAACAGAACAAGCATAACGTGCAAAGCAAACGCTGAGCTGAGAAATGATCATGAACAGAAACGTACAGCAGCTCTCTCTGCTTCTTTCTCCCGTTCTCGTTCTCTCTCCCGCTCTTTCTCTCGTTCCCTCTCTTTCTCTTTTTCCTCCCGTGCTCTCTGCTCCGCTTCCCGTTTAGCTTTCTCCAGTGCTTCCTCTCGTTTCTTGGCCAGCTTCGATGAGGGCAGCGGCGTAAAGAAGAAATCCGTTCTTGCACACGTGTTGTAGCCCCGATCCAGGTACTTGATGAACCTAAACCAGCGGGGGAAAAAAACGAAAACCTTAAAAACACATTTAACACCCTTACTACTCTTGGCAAAAAAATTAAGTACTGTGTAAAATCCCTGGCACCCCTCTACATTTCTCTGTAATAAAACAATCAATCTTCACCACCGTACATAATTTAGGTAGACCTTGGGTGTATTAGGAGCCTCATTACTATTCACTGGTATAGAGTGTGTGTGTGTGTGTGTGTACCATTGTTTAAGAGCTGAAAGCTGAAAAGATATTCCTATTCTGACGGTTCCCTATAACTTAATGTTGCAGTTATTAATATCATACCTGTACCATCATCAATTCACATTTAGTCCTTTAACAGTCGCTACATTAATCCTATCAATGTTTCATGTATCAATAGGTTTACATGTATAATTAGAGTTCTACTTTGCAGCCATTCAATAACCCCAGAAGACATTATTAGCTACATTTTTCAGGGTTGCCATATCCCACAAAATAAGCGAGCAACCACATATATCGAAACAAGAGAGCATTGGCTCCACTTGATCATCCAATAATAACAATATTAACCTTTTAAATGTAGAGGTTAAACAAAACCTCTACTACACTTTAGCAAGAAGCCTCCAAAACCTGCAACAACCAATAAATTAAATGCGACTTTATAGAAAAACAAGCCCAAAGTTTCTTAGAATAAGCAGAACTAGCAAGGGTGTTTGATTCTGCTAGCCTCTTCAGAGAAAGTTATGCTATGTACGTGCTCAGACCGAGAAAATACCAAATAGAGAAAATCCAAATACTAAAATACGAAAATCCTGTTCTCTTTATTGGTTAGTATGTAATTTAATTGATCTATTTACAATTTATATGTTCGATTTATATTATTTAATATGATCTAAGGAACCACAACCACTTGAACAACCAGAGAACTACATAACTATTATAACTTTTAAAACAGTAAATGAAGAAAGGCGTAATGTAATCAGTCACATAGTACATAAAAGCACTGAGACCAGGTGGCACTCCAAAAACTATCACACTGATTACATATTGTAATGTACTGCCTGTCCATTTCTGACTTCCAAAATGCCATTCATGATTTCTAGAAACATTTCCCATCATAACCTGGGAATAATGTTTACATTTGTGGTTATCGAAGAGTGTCTGTGTACTGTACCGTGCAGACTGGCTGGCGTGACATGGTGTATTGACAATGGTGGGCTCTGGTGAAGGGCTCCTCTGTGGAGGTGGGGGACTTTCAGGCTCCTCGACCTCATCCAGGGGTTCCTCTTTGATCTGCACAGCTGGCACTGTCGAAGGTCCGGGGCAGGGCGCACTGACAGAAGCAGGAAGGGGCATGGAAATGGAAGACGAAGGCTGCTGCAGCCCGGATAGGGAGCTTGCCGCAGACGATGGTACGGAGGAGGGAGGAAGGCTGGTTGAGGCCCCTGGAATAAACGGATGAGGAGGGAAGGGTGGCTGTGAAGGCGCTGAGTGCGAGGAGGACGTAGAGGAAGAAGGAAGAGGTGGGGCTGGAGGAGGTACATGGCTTTGGGACTGTGTGAGCACAGGAGGCTGGGCAGCTGGAGGCTGTAGCTGTTGAGGCATGGGCTGCAGTGGTGGTGGGTGGGCCGATGGTGGATGGTGCGTGGAGAGGGAACTGAGGGGCTTTAAAGCA
The DNA here is from genome assembly GCA_033117975.1 of Parotocinclus spilosoma. NCBI lineage: Eukaryota > Metazoa > Chordata > Actinopteri > Siluriformes > Loricariidae > Parotocinclus > Parotocinclus spilosoma. Next base: position 4,453,868 of record JAVSBV010000037.1, on the reverse strand, counting down.
GGCAAAGGAGGAAGGTTGGGAGGCTTCTGGGGAAACTGGGGTGCCGACAGGTGCGGCGGGTGCTTGTGTGTCTGAGGGTTTTGCATCTGTGGGATGGGGGTGGTGGGTGGAGGCTTGATGTGAGGCATGGGCAAAGGTGCAGGTGGCAGTGGCTGCTCTCTTGGGGGCTGAACGCTACTCTGTGAGGAAGAGGACTGCGATGGAGAAGTGTGAGGGGGCTGCTGGGATAGTGAAGAGGCTTGAGCCTGAGCTGACATGGGGGACGGTGGGACCTGAGACTGAGCAAGAGGGAAGTTCTGTGGAGGTAAAGAAGAATGAGGATGAGGCATGTGAGGTCCTGGCTGCAGAGGATGGCCCATTGGAGGCATGGGGCCATGAAGTGGAGGTTGGACAGGTTGCGTGCCAGCCTGAGAGGGCACAGAGGACTGAGGCATAACCTGCAAGGGGGAGTGCGGTGAGGGTAGTCTCTGTGGATGAAGCACTGCCCCAGACTGTATGTGAGAATGTGGGGCCGTTGGAGGGATTTGTGGAGGAGGGATGGCGGTCGCGGGCACAGAAGGAGACACTTGGGAAGGGAAAGGAGCAGTCCCTGACGTTGGAGGCGTAGGTGCCGTTGTGGTGGAGGAAGAGGGTACGACAGGCAAAGCGCCTGTCTGGCACTGGATTACAGGAGGGTGCTGGCCCTGGAGGACCTGCTGTTGTGCCGAAGAGTCAGAGTCGCTCTCGTTGTCGCGCGGGCTCGGGATGCTGGGAGAAGAGCTACGGTTGTCCTGGTCGATATCTTTGGGGTCGCTGCCATCGTCGTTCACACTTCTGCCATCAGAGCTCTCAGCTTCACCCTCTCCCTCGCATTCGGAAGGCGAATCTGGCCGACTCAGCTCCTGAAAGAGGCGGGGAAATACTGAGGTCAGAAAAATCAGCCACAGGTGTACCACTTTTAAAGTAATGACTACATGTGACCAGTTATACAAACATGGGCTTCTCCACAAACTCAACACTACTAGTTATGCTGCCTCTTCACCCGTAGCAGGCTTCAAAAAACATGAAAACCTTTTTTCATGTCCAGCCTGTATGTCCAGCAGTTACATTTACGTAATTTGGCTTGAGGACGCAACAGTCGAAGCCTGGCGAATTTGTGATTTGAACCCCGAAGCTTGTGGTCCATAGTCCACTACCTTAACCGCTAGGCCTCCTGAGTCCCGGTTAATGAGCCAAACAACGAATTAGCAGCGTATACAAATAAATACCAAGACTAAAAAACATGGCTACCTTTCAAGGTCAACTGGGGAGTCGTAGATTTAAAAAATATCATAACCATGATAAATAATAATAGGAAATAAAATTCAATCTTTAAACTTTGGATGCCGGAGCCATAAAACTTAAGTGCGAGAACTCTCTACAGTGCTGCCATATGTACGAAGTTAAGAGTATACAGTACTGTGATTAATTCTAATTACTATTACTTTACTTAATAATTACTACTTAGTTATTATTATGTTAATTGATGTAGTTTGGCCACCCTATATAACTATTATACCTTATATGACAGAATACTACACTGCTCATTAAAATAGTATATTATAGTGTATTGCGTGTGTAAAACGACTTTCTTCCAGGGACTACTTAGTAGGGGTGGGTGATATGGCCCTAAAATAATACCACGATATTTTAGGGCACTTTTGCAGTAACGTTATACAGTCGATTCCGGTTAATGGGACCACATCGGGATGCGATGGTTTTGGTCCTAATAATCGGAAGGTCCGATTAAACGAACATGTCCCATGTTACAAGACAGGACGTGCTATGTAACATATTAAATGTTTATTAAACCTTTATTGTACGATTTACACGTATA
>JAVSBV010000037.1:4434035-4451913 GCA_033117975.1 Parotocinclus spilosoma | reverse complement strand
GTTCTTTGGTCCGATTAAGCGGAATTTTGGTCCAAATAAGTGAATAAAATTACACGTATATAATAGGATTTGTTTCGGTACTTTAGGATTTGGGCCAAATAAGCTGATCATAAGCTGATCCCATTAACCGATGGTCCTTTTAACTGGAATCGACTGTATTTGGCGATATATTTCAACAACGTACAATTGCAACAAGATATATTTTATACTTTGAATCACTTTGGGGCATTTTTTACTTTCCTCGTACTGTGTGCTCGAGGTGGTGAAACAGATTCGATTTGTTGTTACAGACCTTTTGCATAGCTTACATTACTGTAGTTTGTTGTACATCTGATATTTTGTACCAGAATTCGCTCCCGTTTTTGGGACAAACTCCTCCACCATAGAACCACTTCCTGCCATATCTGTTATTCTGCCTATGAGTCATGTAATGACACCGGTATTATCGTCTTGAACGATACGATATGGCACACCCCTACTACTTATTTTGGGACAACATTATGACGTTGCCATTGAATATAACATAACTATTAAAGGCTGCTGAAAAACCTCCTACCTGAGTCTTTGACTTCTTAGCGCTGGCCCTTTCAGGTTCCTCTGTGTCTGAGGATCCCTTCTCTCTCTGACGTTTGACACTCTTCAAAGGCGACGGTGCCTCCTCCTTTATCTTCTGTTGTAGTAGCAGACAAACATTTTTTAGTCTCTTCTTTCTTATAAGCTAAAGTGTACAAATATGGTATGGTTGGTAAGAGATTGCAGTAAAAGAATCATACTTTGCTGGGCTTTTTCACCAAATCCATCTTGCTGTCGGTGCTGGACGTGCTGGCTGCACTGGGGGATGTGCGGCCACTGGAGCGTAGGTCCTCATTGGTTGGTGAGGCTCTGCCATCTGGGCTGGCTGTCTGCTTCTTCCGGCCACTTCGTGACGTCGACATCTGGAGCAAAACACACTTGCACTTATTTTGGAACATCAAGTCCAGCACAACGCTGAGGAGCGTGAGGAACAGATTCAAAGATATCTGGAGGAACCGACTCACCGGCCCGCGGTTCCGTCGAGTCCTCATGCTATGCTTTCCGCCGAGCCCATCATCTTCCTCTTTGACGGGTTTGAACATAAACGGAGGAGGGTCCACTGGCTTCTCAATAGGGGGAAGCTCACCGTACTTCTTAAAATGAATACGGCAGTCAGTGCACAGGAGGATGTTCTCACGGCCGCCGTGGTGCCAGTCCTTGGAGGCTGCAAACAAATTTCCAGCTTAAGACAAGCTAAACTGGGCGCGCAGACTAGCCTTGCGCCTGACTCATACCCTTACTATGCATAAACAGAGTGCTTGCGTTATATGGTAGTGCTAATAGCTCATGCCATATGGGACCTCTGCAAGTACAAACAGCATCCAACAAGTCAGTGTGTTTAATGAGGCACCGAACAAATGAGTAACTGTCAGGTTGGATGAAATTAGCAGAGACATCCTCCAAGGTCCATCTGCCAGTAGAGCGAGTTGGTGAGTATCACAGCTCCCTCAAACAGAGAATAATTACAGACCTGCTGCGGGGATTATTATGGGCCTGACGCCTGGGATGCTAGCAGTGCCACCTGTCTCTCTGTGTTACTACCAGACTAATACTATGATCTTTGCTCTCGGGGACTGTAACTGCTGACAGTGCAAAGCATATTTAGTCAGTTGGATATGAGATTTTGTGGAGAATTAATGCAACTCTCATCCAGTTTAACATGAAAGTACAACAACTGAACTGCTACTCACAATAATATGCATTTAGCAGAAGCTCTAAACAACAGCGACACATCCTCAGTGTAACACAGTTGAGGGTTAAAAGCTTTGCTCAAGGGCTCAACAGTGAAATTTGGCAGTGGCGGGACCTAAACAATGGACCCTCTGGTCAGTAATCCAGAACTTTTACTAATAAGCCAGCACTGCCTTGTGGAGTAATTAGAAGATGAATATAAAGCTGCTTTTAGAAGCCAGAAGCTTGAATCATTAAATCTTGTTTCAGTACAGTTCTAAGAATCTACATTTAAACCACAACTGCAACAATGCATAAAATCAAATGCACAACAAGGATCAAGAGCTTTAGAGAAATGTAAACTAGCTGACTCAGATCATTGCATGACTGTTGGTGCCACATAGGGGGATTGCGGGAGATCAACAGTTTTTTAATTAATCAAACCATCCTAACAGTCCCTAATGTTTACAGTGCAAAAAACAAATCACCTCAAGACTTGAGTGTGATAGGTTACGAGACTTTTTCAAAACATGCCAGCAAGGATCAGAATCCAGTGGATGCGCATCTTTTCCTATACTTGAATATCCTCATACTGATTTTTACTGAGTTTGTTTGTATTGGATACGACGTCATGTCTACATCTCAGTAATATTCCTTGCAGAGTTTGTTAGGATAGGTTGATTATTTTACTATCAAGAGACCTCATAGTTGGGCTATGATTCCTATTCAGGTATTTTAAGACTTTTCATATTTATAGTATGTATAATAGCACTGACAATTTTGACTTAAGAACTTTTTTACCTGTCATCACTGGTTTAATAGTTGTTTTTTAAATTGTTTAAATTATGTCCATAAAAAAAATATCAAAAGGGTTGTAAGACAAACCTATGTTTGTGTTATTACAATGGCCTACATTGCTTGGTTTGACCCATGTCAAACAACAGGGGGCAATCAAAGACAAGCAGTCACAGAAAAATAAACTTCATTGTAAACTACACATCACTGTGCCCTCTCACGCCCATGCAAGTGAAAGTCTAGCATAACAAACAGTTAGGAGTCTTACTGGTAGTGAAGCAGTGGCGACAGGCGTAGCCCTTCAGCTCCTGTTCGCTGTCCTCGCTGTCAAAATCATCCTCACTGGCTGAGCTCAGGTCCACTGAAAGAGAGCACCAAAATGATTGGGGTAAATAATATGGAATTTAGCAAATACAATCAATAAATCCTGGATTTGTTTGCAGTTAAAGATATGAGGGTGTTTTGATAGTTTAAAATGTTCTAACAGGGGTATGCTCTTTAGCCGTAGCAGAATCTGTACTTACAGAACTCGCTAGATGGTGGCCGGGAGGGAGCGTTCACGGGTGTGGTGGCTGTGCGGGTTTTGATTCGGCGAAAGACGGGTTGCCTGCGGTGCCTGCGGTGAGCTCGGGAGCTAGCAGCCTCTGGTGTTTTCTTCCAGTAATAGTAAAATGTGATCAACTCTCCCTGTGGAGAAACAGAAAACAAATCCACGCGTCAAAGACGGCAAGTTTAAAAAAGACAATAACCAAAAAAAAACAAAAAAAACTTGTTAAATGTTTAACTTTTTATCTTATCAAAAAGTGACCCACTGCTACAAATCAGAAGTTAACAAAGTTACGATGATCTTTTGGTCCAAAATAAACAAAGCATTTTGCTACGTTTCGGCTCTCCCACTGTTTGTACTAAAATGTCAAACTGATAAGAGCAAACAAACAGAGGCTTGTTTTCAGAGCGTGGCTGACGAAAACGGATTAGCGTTGAGGTCAGTTAACAAGCAAAAGAACACACCCTGTGAGGGAGACTCCATGCCGGGTTTTGTAGCAGGCTGATTTGTTGATCTGAGCCTGTCTCTGTTTCAGGATTAGGCAGCGTAGCTCGCTGAATGCTGGGATATTAGGATCAGTACATTGGTGGCTGCCTGGGTGGCAGGCGATTGAATGAGAACAATAGAACTTGTTGGAGAGAGTTCGCTGCTACAAATAGCGAGTGAAAATGGCTCAGAATCCCTCACTAGAAGAGTCAATTGAAGTTTAATCAAACATTCAAGGTGCGCATGCCAGGGAGCAGAGCGCATAAATTCAGCACACAAAAGCCAGCCAGCAAATCAATAGCCGACTGAAACATTAACGCATGCAACAGCGGATCTGAAGCTTTGCTGAGACAGTCTGCACAAAATTAACTGCTGCTTTCCTGCTGCCCTCCAAATAATACACACACCCTGAAACTGTCGTCTGGTGAAGGGAGCAATTATGGAGTTTCCCTCGTGGTGGTTCATAAAACTTCTCTCTACCTTTTCTCCCATCCATAATAGCTCTGAACGAGTCAGCCAATTTTGGGCCACAGATTCGTTCACGTGTCAGTTTAACATGGCAGCTTGGGTCAGTCACTGGGTCAGTGTTAAACCTAGCAACATTTCAGAAGTGCAAATTATTGCCAAACTGCTTTCAATGACAACTAGAGAACTGAAACATTTATGTGATATTAATCATCTGATTTGCTTATTATGGTGTGAAATTACATCAAACAAAAACTTATGACAGGACTAAATGTCATTATATCACATTTTGGCTCATGTTCACATAAGCCATTACTGTTTATTTGCTGAATTTGACACAATGGAAAAATGAAACAACATTTGGCACCCCACAAAACACCTCTGTCAAAAACAGTTTTGGCATTTTGCTTTTGAAACCCCCCACCCCCACTCATTTTCATGCAGAACACTTCTAGTTAAAATGGAGTCTTGGTGCATTTTGCAGAGACAGCAATTTTTCTAGGTTTAACCACACATTTCCAATAATATTTAAATTGAAGGCAATTCTGTGAGTGTATTATTTAAATTCATAAAGTACTCCAAGTTTGAGGTAACCCCACTGTCTTCTTGTAAAATAAAACGCATTCCTCACTGACTGTAGAACTCTGGCTTCCAAGATTGTGTATGCTTAGTATAGTTGTTCTTCACTCTGTCCCCAATGACACAAGGGCGACCAGCTGCTACAGAACTCAAAACAAAAATGGAACCACTACTATGCATAACTGGTAGCGCAGTGTTAAACTATCGGACAAAATAATTAACACAAAGCATCATTTATAATAAAAAGTGTTGATATCTGAAGTGTTGCTATCTAAATGGCCAGCACCTGAGAGAGAGTATTGTACTGTGTATTGCTTGCTTGGGGGAAAAAATGTAAAATTAAGAATGCTGTTTCTGCTAAACTTGAAAACGTTGAAATTTAAAAGTTGAACTAAACACTAACTTGTATTGAAAATAAAATTCTGTATGGAAATAAATTCTATATATATAAAACAGAATTGTATTTTCGTATAGAATTTATTAACGGACATATAAAAATAATAGTTTTTCCCAATATGTTAACATTATAAAAACTTATATATATAAATAAAAATCAATTAAATTATTAAGACTTCCTAAATAAAAAAATTAAGACTTCCTATGACCAGATGTGTTTTTTTCCAGAAATCCCTGCCATTAAATTGTTTTGTATATAATGTAACTCACTCGCAATAGTGAGTCAGGAGATCAGCCTTATGTAGGAATGGTCTGCTATCAGGTAAAGGATAAAAAGTACAATGGCCAGCAGGTTTTTCATGAGTAAACACTAAAGTAAAGTCATACAGTGCAAGGTAGGTTCTTATGGGATTTGACTGCCATTTTAAGTAAGGTAACCTAATAGTAGGGACAGCCAACGTATCTCCTTTCCCTCTCCCCCTTTTGAAAATGCTGGAAAACATGGGTAGGTGAAATATCAGTTATCACATTTACATCAGTAACATGTGGGTGGATGGGAAACATGAGTGTGACAAATCTGCTACTTTAACATTGTCATTTACATCAGCTTTGCTATGCAAAAATGCAATGTAAAGAGCAAGCTCGGGTAATCTGCACTGGAATATAAAACGGCCTATACAATATAGAAGCTCCGACATCACGTTAAACAGGAATAGGTGGTCTGTGTGACTGGAATGCAGAGGGCCAAACTCAGCACAGGTGCGAATCAAGGGATGACGGGTATCCTGATGTGAAATCTAACTGAAATGTACAGATCAAAACAGCTCAGTGGGACGAATGGCAAGCTTTCTTTAGTGTAATGACTGTTCACAGCACCATATTCCTGCTTTCTCTCTCACTGCACTTACCCCCTACACTGCTTCTTTGTCACAGGCTTTGAGCCAGGAAGCCCAGATTTAATATGAAAGAACAGAGAAAATGATAGGGAAAGGTCAGCTAAGCTTTAGATCACATTGGCAGATGTGGATAAAATGATTCAAGGTTCACTTACAAGAACAAAATGAAAACTTTGGTATGAACTGGTATGAAATGAATCACTATTACCATTTTAAAGGAATTTATTTCACAAGCTATAAACAAGAGACGAGGCCTGCAGAGCAGGCGTTATTAAGCACTTTAAAACGCTATGCTTAATACGACCTGTTTGACTAACGAGGAGGCTGAACAGGCTAATAAACTGCTGAGGGGATCATTGCTGGTGATGACAAATTCAGTTGATTCCGGTTAATGGGACCACATCGAGACGCGATCGTTTTGGTCCTAATAACCGGCTGGTCCGATTAAACGAACAGGCCCTTTGTTACAAGACGGGACGTGCTATGTAACCTATTAAATGTTTATTAAATCTTTATTGTGTGATTTACACGTATAGCGAAAGTACAAACAAGAACTACTGTTGCTTACGAACTTTGTTCATCGAAAAATACATTTGCAAACAAGTTTTTCAAAACAATCTACAATACAACGTATAGGTACTCAGCATGCAAAGCATAATACTGTTAAAAGAAAAAGTTATTCAACGCTTAAATAACTTATCCTGTGTGATCTGATGTGTTCTCTTGGCGGACTGTACTGGCGTGTTCACCTCACTTTGCTCTTGTCAACACAACTTTTCGGATTTCCTGACCTTTGATAAAAGCATAAATTCTCCTGGAGACCCCAAAAATCCTCCCATAACTCACTGATCTGCTTTTGCAGTGGCTAAGTGGCGACTTGTGGCCCTTTTTTGTAGTAAATGGAAATGTTAGGAAAAGACATGTAGGTGGCAGTAGAGGGCGAGAGAGAGAGAGTTTCTTCACAGATATGACATACTGTATACGTTCTTTGCTCCGATTAAGTGGAATTTTGGTCCAAATAAGCGAATAACATTACACGTATATAATACGTGGTACTTTAGGATTTGGTCCGAATAAGCGGCTGGTCCCATTAACCGGTGGTCCCATTAACCGGAATCGACTGCATACATTATATACCTATACATCTAGAAATCTCTTTTCAAGCCTGCCAATGAAGATGAGGGAGGAAATAAGATTGGCGCTCGAGTGACAATGAGTCCCCGGATCTATTCGTCAGCTTTCTTTTGCCACTGCCCACTCATTTTCACAAGACTGGCTCTGATTTGCTCAGCACAGAAACAAATCTGTCGTATAGATCTTATTCACATCTGAATGACAGAATAGAGTACGAACGCACCCTGATGAACAAAGAAAATCGCAGGTTGATTAGCAGAAAATAACGTGTTTCACTCATTTTCTGCAAGTTTTACAAAATGAACAAAGCTACAAACGACTTTCCTTGTACTGTACAGTACTAAATGTGTTCAAATAGTGTTTTAATTCATAGTACTGCTTCAAATAAAACAGTATGGTCAAAGTATCTAAACTACAATGTGATCATGTTCAGTCAGTTCCCTTTTTGGGCAGAATGTAAATGTGGACGTTAAATGGTGAATACCTGCATGTACCTCCTGTTACAGCAGTGAACTGTAGGGAGATTCAAGAAATTCAATTGAAATAAAAAAAAGCTGTCCTGCTACAATGTAAGATAAATAGACACAAGGGAGGAAACACCTTGCCTAAGACTTTCATCCACAATTCTCGAAACCCACAATATTGCTGCACAACAAAATGTTATACTACCTCTACTAGACATGTTGTAGTATGCTGGAGAACATTATAAACATGGTCTTATGTGTATATTATGTTATTTTTGTGAGATTTATTGGTAATTTATCATTAGGTTGAGGGAAAAACAAATAATTAGAGGTAGACATAATGCTTTTTATTTTAGGATAAATCCCTAAATGCAATGTTTTACATGTCTCAGTAGTTCTCTATAGAAAAAAATTAAAACATTTTCGCTATCCTTTACTGCCGAACCTTTTTAAGCAGTATGCTGGCGAGAATCATCACTGACAACATAAGCTTGGAATTATAGGTTCTTTCCGAATGCTTCCATCCGCAGGATTTTCTAGGGGTTGGATTATCCGACAAGGAAGAGGCTTTCCTCCTAACTGAACTTCGAGATTCTCGCCGCAATCCCATTTTAGCACAGGAAAGTGTCGATGTGAAGTTGTGTGGATGTGTGCGCGCATGTGTGTGTACATTCATGAACTATGATTTCCTGAGCTCTTTGTGATTTAGTAACAGCTTTGGCATGGAGTTAGGGGAAATTTGATCATTTGCTGGACCTTTATGGTGTGCGCGCGTGCACGTAACACGAGTGTAAATGCTGAACTTCTGTATTTATATACTCATCCGTGCTCAAGCCCAGGCTTGAACAGATGGTTTCTGTTTTTCCTGGCAGATTTGTGATGAAGCCACAAAAGGCCCCTGCTTTGACAGGGCGCCAAACGGTTAAGGCTGGAGCTGGCAAAAGCGAGGCAAGCAGAGCAGCAGAGAATGCAAAGGGAGGGCAGCAAGGGGGAGAGCGAGCGCCGAAGGGAGCGAGAAGATGGAGAAAATGGAAGATAACAATGGACAATCAACCTTGCGCAGAGAAAATGTCTCCACTTGAGTTAAGCCAAATGTGTTGGAGGCTAAAAGAACATTCAAAGATTGGGAACGAGCAGCCAGTCTGCAGCTGTAAACACCCATTAGTCAAAGTTTGGATTGTGCTTTCCTGTCTGTATTCAGGGCAAAGTGTGCCCATGTAAAGGAAGAGTGGGAGAGGGAGGAGGCAGAAATAGCTGGAATGTAATTCTAGCCTTGATGGAAGAATGAGTATAGAGCAGATTTTTTGACTCAGTTTCTCTCCACTGGCCGATAAACCAGCAGGCACGTCGAAAGCATTTGATCAAGAACAAAAGAAACAGTTTGCACCCTCTTCTTAGGAGAAATTAATATCCTCTTTTAAACCCTGTCCTGTTTAAATACAACCACACTCTACTGGTGTTCATTTGACACATACCTAAACAAACTGACCAAGTTTCATGACGACAGTTCACGCTAATGGCTGTTGCCTCTTTCAAGAATGGTTTGAGGATCATGACAAGTTCAAGATGTTAGCTTGGCCACCTAAATTCCCCAGATCACAATCCAGTCAAGGAGCTTGGATGTCTTGGACAAACAAGCCAGATGCATGAAGATCCTACCTTACAATTCAAACACCCACACCGCAACATTTTGAGACACCACTGCATTTAATACTTTTCATAACCTCACTTTGCCAATAAAACACCACTTAGTTATCTTCTGTAACATCAATCAGAAAATTTGAGACCATTCCTCTCTACTATTGTCCAGAGTCCAACGTCATTTCTCATACACACTGCCCAACGGTTTTTATTTGCTATTAATTACGGTAGAAACTTAATTTTGTGTTCAATAAACTATATTTGTGCTGATCTAAACTTTGTTCTGTGTTTTGGATCATTGCCCTGTTTTGAGATATAATGATGACGGCAGACAAAAGAGTTTGATTTAAAATGTCCTGGCATTTCATGTTCTGGAAGCTCAGGGTGGCATGTACCCCTAAAAGGTTCCCAGAGCCTTTGGAAGAAGAACAGCCGCACAACATCAAAGACCTTCCATCATACTTAGTGTTAAGCAAACTCCAGGTGCTTCCAACTGTGGTTAGATGACAAAAAAAGGCTTTTGTCATGGGAACCCTCCCAAATAACCTGGTGGCATCTGGTAGTTTTGGAGACTGTTAAACACCCGGACATCGATTACTGATTAAAGAGTCTTGGGCACTTAACGTAAAAAACTGTAATATGATTGGTCAGATGGTTCAGCTAGACTTTGTATTTTCAAAGGTGGATTTTTTCAAAGTTTCCCATTTCTCCACCGTGAAATTTTGTATATAAAAAAATTAATTTAGTGTGTAAAAATTAGTAGTGATATTAATAAAGGTTATTTTTTAAAATGTTATCTTTAGCTTTGTAAATATTTTGTCTATTGAAACGTAATTCAAAAGAAGAACAACGGCACACCTGACACTCATTGTGCTGTGAAGTCTGTGAGAAACAACGCCATGTCCAGGGAGGGCACTTATTACTTTAACTCTGCTCCAAGAATTGCAAACCAACAACCAAAACCGCATTGCAAAAACTGGTTGAGCTGAAATATGGACACCCACGTTTGTGGCTAAACCAAGCAAAGGTGAGAGAAAACGGAGCCCTACAATGGCCTTAGCCGGTGGCAATGAAAGGATGTTAAACAGCAAATCCCTGCTGTGCCACCAGTTTCTGTTGGAATAGGATGAATAAGCTCGGCTTTCATAGGTCAAAGATACACAAGCGCAAGAATCAGCATTTGTGTTTCCCTGCTGTAAGTGGTTTTGCCAACAGGAGAACATATACAGTTACTGTGCAACTTTTCATAGAAGGTTGATTACGCTAATCCCGAAGATCAGCTCGAACAGTCGCAGCTTTTGTTCCCGGAAACCACACTAAACAAGCAGGATATATACACAAAAATTCAGAGGAAGAAATCAATCGGGACTGTCAGAGCCGTTTATGGAGTGTTAGTTCTTCGAAAACACAGAAGGAGAAACCAGATATAGCATGCTGAGTAGAATTCAAACCCATAAAACAGATTACGATCCACAGACTAATGACACTTTCAGTGTGTTCCCATAAACAACAACATCATTTACCAAAATAAGCAAGGCATTTTGTCAAGTCGTAGACAAGCAGCTGCAAACTGTGGAAGCAGTTTCAGAGATTTTAATTAGTGTTCAACACTTTGTGCTTGTAATTACACGTGCTCCTTCAGGGCTGAGGCTGCAGGGGTGATCCTGTTGAAATCAATTCAATCTGATGTGTCTACAGACTGCACCGGGGCAAACAGCTGCTGCTAAAGTTCAGCCGAAAACACTTCCATCATCTTGGCCATCTTGAACATTGCAGAGCCTGAGGGCCTGAGCGATATGATTTTCCTCCTGGATACTCTGCTGGAAAGCGGCTGGTTTTATGACCTTTCTCTAACATAAACATACGCTGTGAAAATCACCTATTGTGATTAAGCTAACATACGAACAATGTGCACAGGTGGTATACCAGCAATGATTAACTAATGGCTAATATATTACCTGTAACGTACAGACTGATTTATAATACCTGACAAATAAGTCATCTTTAACCTCATGATTAAGCAAAAGCATGTAATTTTGCCCTGCTTATTCTGGACAGGGTCATAGCTGGGCTGAGAGCCTATCGCAAAATCCATCGTGGCCAACCGGGTACACCGCTCTTTCCATCAGCTGGCTCTTACTGCCGATGTATTAATAAGTGCCTACTAGTTGGCAAAACAAAGTGTGATAATAGTTAAAGCATCAATAACACCATAATTTAAACTGCATTTTCATTGCAAAAAGGAGCTGTCCCAACAAATGTCAACTTTGGTTACTTTTCATTTTTCTACTAAAAAGACAAATATATTAAGTCTCAATGGTCACAAAGGATCTAACAATAGCTACGCACTAATAATACAAAGTAGTTTGTCTGTATTACATAGTGTTGGAGACTGTTAAACAGCTGGACATCGATTACTGCTTGAAAATTCCTAGACACACACAATGTTAAAAAAATTGTCATGTAATTGGACCGACAGTTCAGCAAATTTTGTATTTTCAAAGATGGAATTTTTCTAGTTTTCTATTTCTCCAGTGTTCAATTTAGTATGTAAAACATTTATTTAGTTGTAAAAATTAGTGGTAATCTTAATAAAGGCTTCTTTCTTTAAAAGGCTTCAGCTTTGTGTAAAAAAAACAAAAACAAACAACAAAAAAGGGCATTAATTACAAAGTTTGACAAAGTAAAACTGAAGCTGGTATGGACCTGTCAAGAAAGTTTCAAGGGTATTTTGCACCCCATGCACAGTAAAGATGGTAGTTAGGAAGACAAATATTTGTGTTAGCTACACCTCTGCCAACAAACAATTTAGATGTGTTTTGGCAACGGATACTAAACGCGTGTCTGGCATAAAAAGGATAGTTACATGGAAAAAAAAAGGAGGGGGACCTGTGATGATGTGGGGGTCATTTTCTCCAAAGGCACTGAGAACCTTGCTGGGATACACAGTCCTATAGACACTAGCGCGACAACTATTACAATTTTACCAATATCAAGAACTGTACACAAAAATGGTTCTAGTACTAGACTAGCTTCTGACATGGGTACTCCAGTCCCCTGACTCAAATCCTGTGGAAAACCTGTGGGATTAAGTTTACGTTTGTGGCATTGAGCTCCCAGAATGCGTGCAAAATGTATCCAAGTACTACTACACACTCTGCGGCCAGTTTAATAGGTACACCTGTTCAACAGCTTGTTAACACAAATATTTGATCAACCAGATCAGGCAGCAAGACGATGCATTCAGGCATGTTGACATGGTCAAGACGACCTGTAGAAATGTAAACCCGAGTATCAGAGCAGGGAAGAGAAGGCGATTTAAGTGACTTTAAATGTGACTTGGTTGTTGGTCCTAAATGGGCTGGTGTGGGTATTTCAGAAACGACTGATCTGCTTGCAATTTCACACACAGCCATTTTTAGGGTTAACAGAGAGCGGCGGTTTTCGAGGCGAGAATGTCTTGACGTCGAGGTAAAAAAAAAACAACAACACCATGTGACTAAGCTTAAATGCCCTCAAACTGGTGACTAATCATACAGTTGCTGACAGTGAGTTCATGGTACTTAAATGGTCTCTACAGTCACCACATTTTAATCCAAAAGACCACCTTTGGGATGTGGTGAAATGGGAGATTTGCATAAAGGACATGCAGCCGACAAATCTGCAGCAACTGCGTGATGTCATCACGTCAACGTGGGCCAAAAGCTCTGGAGAATGTTTGCAGCACCCAGATGAATCTGTGCCATAAAAAATAAGGACGCTCTAAAGACAAAAGTGGGTTCAACCCAGTATCTAATAAAGTGGTCAAAAATGATTGTTATATAAACATGCCTTAAAGTTGATTTCAATATTTGGTTACTCAAACTCCTCAATATTGATATTAGGAATATTCAAAAGCTTAGAGGAAGCTTGCTAGGCTTTAGTGGTGACTGCAGTGAGCAAAGTATGGAAAAACCGTGGGCAACCTAAACCACTACTATGAATAATACGCCCTTTCCCTTAAGGAAAACAAACGCAATCCCATGATTAGTTTAAAAATTGCTTCGTCTTACACTTTGTCCAGTGTATATTAAGTAATCATTTAGTAAATGTGGTAGCACGACACACTATGCTATGTCATTCCTAATCATAAGAGGATGCATGGCAATAAAAGCAGATTGAATGAACTGAACGACATTGTGGCAGTGAGAGACGATTCAGTTACAGGCCTCCTGGGAGGGGTTGTGTCGGAAAAAACAAGGTGTGTAAGGAATGATCTGCTGTCTGTATACTAAGCATGTTGGGGATTGATTAGCAATGTTTCTCGCACCAGTATACAAATGATTCCATGATGCAGTCGCTAAAAGGGGAACGATGCCTCTGAAAAGAGCAGCAATGATCAGGCGGTACACCCACTTTCCCCAGCTCCCAGCTTCTTTTATTGCCTTCATATAAAGCATTCCTGAGAGCTAGTCAGGCCTGGTTTGTTTGCACAGCAGTGGGCGCTTACTTTTGGCACCAGTGCTTTATGAGAAACTCGGCTAATAAGAGCTGAGAGGAGAGACTGACACAGATGCTCCGCACTGTATCGCCCTCTATAGTCCTGGCTGTCAGCCCAGAACTTTAACTAGCCAATGTCTGAGTTACAAGAGTCGTAACGTGCAACTTGGAACACAGCAACTTGAGCCGGTGAGACACACGGGCAAGAAAACGCTCAGTGCTAACGATCAGGTAGCTTTAACGTTTAGTGAATTGAAAACGAAAAACGGTTCTCATTACTGAGAACGAGTCTAGCATTTGAAAAGGAACGTTGAAAAGACAAGGCAATAGGAGGGAACAAAAAGAGAAGCAAGGAGAAAATTAGGAAGAAAACACTGCTGTGAAAATAAATCATGCTTCCTTTACAGCACTGACTGGCACTAGCACAAAGGACTGGCTTTCAAGACAAAAGCAAGTTCAAGCTTAAGCAAAGAAGGTTTTCTTATCTGCAAGAGAGCACTGGCATTTCCCTTAGTGTCTATATTGAACTAACCTCACAACCCTGTCCTTTAAGTCTGTGTCAATACCATTATTCACTCAAACCTCTTATGATTACAGCCAGCTTACCCCCAAGTTTCTCTTTAGTCATTTAATCGGGTGTTAATCAGTAACAGCCACTAATAAATAATGTTAGGCTTTCTGACATACCCCTCGAATCCAACACATTAATGATTATTTCTGTAAAAAGTCCTGCTTCTAAAGGCTATTCAGACTCCAAACAACCACGGCTTAATGATTATCTGACTGAAACAAATGATGCAGTGTCAAACTGCTGCTCGGTGTCTTTCCTTGCGCGACATGAAGTGAGTAAACACAGGACTAATGAGTAATGAATCTGAACATGACGTCGAGCTGCTACTCTAGTCAAACATATATTCAGTTGTGTAAACACTGCCTGGGTTAATATATGTTTGTTGTGAATATGAGCGCCGCTTTTTTTCCTTCACAGGATTTGCTTTAAATCGCCCTGCTCTCAGGTACAAATCAACACAGCGACAAAGTTTAGATGTTGCTTGGGTTGTTTGAGCCGGCCCGAAGAGGTACTGAATCCAACAGGGCAAACGGCTGACCTCAAATGACAAGAGTTGTTCATATCAGAGCCAACACGGATCTTTTCTGACGGACCCTCAGAGGTGATAAAACTGTATTTGTATACTGATTCGCTTTGTGGAGTGCAGCATGGCTAAGGAAGTATTTTTGGCAGCAGGTTTTGCTTTTGATCCAGAAAGTATAATAGAAGGACAGTACAATATTTTACAGATTAAAATATCACAAACTAAATACATTCCAACACTGATATAAGCGTCATCTCACCTTTGTTATAGTTTTCACCGTTATAATGTTTCTAAAAGTTTAAAAAAACAGCAATTTTGCAACATGGCACCACTATATGAATAGCACTGCATTGTACAATATATTATTATTATTATATTATTGTTCTCCCTCATAAAGCTTATTCTTACTCACACGTAATACTGCCCAAACCGCTTAACGTTAAAGACACAATGCCCAAACACTGTTGCATACATAACCACGGTATGACCTGCGTTAGGGGGTGTGGTCCTCGTCGCAGTTTGCATGTACAGAAACGCAAATCACGTTTTCTGATACTTTGTGTTAAGACATTTTTGCCACATATAGCGGCTCACAAAAAAAACAATACCATTGTATAACGTTGTACTTACCAGAAGAGTCCATCAAGCACTGTGTCACATGGATACTTCTAATGGCAATAGACTCACTGGCCACTCCATTAGGTACACCTGTTCAACTGCTTGTTATCATTAATATCTAATGAGCCAATCACATGGCATAAATGCAGTTCATTCTGGCATTTTAGGTCTGAATCTTTCAGAAACTCCTGATCTGATGACATTCTTGAACATTACCATCTCTAGGGTTTATAGAGAACGGTCCGAAAGAGCGAAAATATCCAGCGAGTGGCAGTTCTCTGAACTAAAATGCCAAAATGGAGAAGTTGCAAGACATCAGAGGAGAATGGCTAGACTGGTACACTGCAGAGCAACTCTAAATGCATGCCAAATCAAACCTTGAAGCGGATGGGATAAAGCCACAGAAAAGCACACAGGGCGACATTTAGACTGTAGAGTCAGAAGTCAAGCATGGAACCATCCTGCCCAGTATCACCTGTTCAGCATGGCAATGGTGGTGTGATGGTGTACGGGACGTTTACATGGCAAAGTTAATACCGTTAATACCAACTTTGCATCTTTTAAATGCCAGAGCAACACGGTAACGTGGTTGAACTGGAGATTGGGATCCTGTGTACAGAACGTTTGCAGAACCCGGCTGAATCTATGCCACAACAAATTAAAGTCATTCCGAAGGTACCTACATTAGCATGGTGTACCTAATAAAGTGGTCAGTGAGTGTATTAAAAGATTGATTGTGATTTTCGTGCAGTCGTGTTACGCACATTATCAGTAACCGCATGCATAAATCTGTAATCCCTGCATAAAGTCTCCGATTGTAAGCCTCAATCACACATTATCCAAAGTACTGTGCTAGATCTCTAACATGCTCTATTATTAACACTGTAATTACAGATTACACTAAGCAAAATAATTAAAAAACAAAACTAATAGAATAAATTCGACCCCTAAAAGTCATCTGTGGTGTAATAGTGTCAGGAGGACTGCCAATAGTGAGCAGATTAAATAAAAGCTCACAGCATAATTTTACTGGAAGTACTTTAAAGTTTTCATAGCAAGGCATATTTGTTTTACTACAGGAAATAATTAAACATGAAACTAATCTCCCAGTGTTAATTATGAAACCATAAGCTATGAGGCACAGTCATCCCCAGCACTAAATAAACAATCGTCACTGTGCTGTGGTTGAAAATATATTACGTCCGCTGTGTGTTCCCCGTGTGTTCACTGTTCTAGGAAAGCCATCCAACAGTGAAATATGCTTACTGTGAATCTAATAAGCATGCAAGTCCATCTGCTACTTGTTTCTTGTTTCTTTCGCAGCCTCAGGTTCACCAGGTTGTGACTTCAGTGTGTCCGTGAAAAATAAAGAGACTGAGAAAGCTGAACTGACTTAATTTGATATCCAGGGTTACAAAAAAGGAAAAAAAAAACTTACAAAAGGGGAAAATGACTTACTGTTTCCTTGTTCGGCAGCAGCTCTTTCCGAATCCTGAAGAAGTTCTTGCCGTATTGTCTAAGCCCTTTTATGAACCGTTTCTGTTTTGATAAAGCACAGAAAAAGGAGGCAAAAATCAGATCTCAAATCTCTTCGAGAACATAATAGGAGCATGTTATAATCCTTATGGGGGGAAAAAAAACCCCAAAGATAACATCTATACAATATCTGCCCGTTGATATGTTATTACAGCTATGTTACAGAGGACAAAAATAGGAAATGACAACAAAAGCAGGAATGAGAGCTGAGATTAATCCACAATAAAGCTCAAACAAAGGAAGTTTCATGTAAAACGGAATTCAGTTTGCGCAGCCTGCACACTCAAGTCATCTCAAGTTGAAGTTCAAAGCTTCAGCAAGTTTAAGTGAATCACAATAGGCCCGGTCTTAATCTACAAAATCCATTGTTTACACCTCAAATAGAACATTTAATCCCTACTCACGTTGGTAAAGACAGCATAAGGAAATTACAGCCTCATTTTGCAAGAAGCAGGATTTAACAGAGGGCACGCTTTAAAAAAAAAAAAAAAAAGTTCAACCAAAATAACGAATGCACTCCGCCAGAGAGAAATACCCAGCAGCAGAACCGCACTTCTTTTTCTCCAAGTGCACCACAGTGAGCATAAAGAGAAAAAACATTCAGAACCAACGAACCAGACGAGCAGCAGATAGACTTTCTTGCTCCAGAGGCGAGCCCGGATCCACAGTAATCTCAGCCGACACTTTCCACCAACTAACTCCACACACACACACACACACACAAGAAAAAATGAGGGGGGGGAAAAAAAAACACCCAAATGAAGTCCGCTCGGACCGTGCTCCAAATCACCAAGTCCGCTCAGGGGTAGAAGAAAATCTGAGGTACAAATCCACAAAGTCCCTAAAGGTGTGACGCTTTTTTACAAGCAAGAAATAGCTTGTCACTCTCTGCTCCTCCACTACAAAGGGGAAGGCTTTACATGTGATCTTTCTGCTAGGGAGCCTCTGTTCGAGGGCATGCAGTAAAACCTGGAGTGGAGTCCTGAGCTGCATGGTGCCAGCATC
>JAVSBV010000037.1:4396722-4409901 GCA_033117975.1 Parotocinclus spilosoma | reverse complement strand
TTTAATAAACATTTAATATGTTACATAGCACGTCCCGTCTTGTAACATAGGGCATGTTCGTTTAATCGGATCAGCCGATTATTAGGACCAAAACCATCGTGTCCCGATGTGGTCTGATTAACGGGAATCGACTGTATTTATGTAGGCAACTGGATGTCATTCTCCAATAACTTATATTTGAACAAATCCAATACATTTTTAACACTAACACTCATCTGAATAATGTTTTTGTGTATGAATACACTAAGTTCAGACTGTGTACAACATTACGCTCATTACGTTCACTGATATAACGTTGTTACTTTAGGACACTATTTAGGAGGTAGAGGGACACAGCCTCTATTTTTAAGAATCAAAGTTTTTTGTTTTTTCCCTTGGCTGTACTTAAATCTTTTTTTTTTTTTTTTTTAAATAAACATTTTTAGCTGGAATTATGCTTCTTTTACTAATGAACTTTTACTAATTCTCTATTAATATAATAATGCATTTATTAATAGTGTATATAACAAAATTATCTTTGTACCCAGGTGACCTAATTATATTTTTTCAATAACAAGTATCAAGGCCTGGAGATTGGGTTTTACCAAACGCTTTAATGCCACCACATTTTACACCGTGGTAAATATGGACACTTAGGGTGCCAGTGGGAGGTAACAGCCCCGCCTCAAAATCTTTTTACTTTGGTGTTAATTTAATATAAAAAAGATTTTATTGCAGAACAATACCTTTTTACTGGCTTAATAACCACAAATTTAATAGATTCAAATAAAGTGTTATTTACAGCAGCCATGCATGTGAGACCACACTACGTTTAGTCATTTTCTTTTTACTACAGTAGCTTTATTGGAGTTTGGAATGTCTTGATGATGTTTTTCCACATCCTGAAGGATTTAGGAATTTATTTAATGCTTCAGCCGTGACATGAAAACATGGAATAGCACAAAAAACGAGTTTTCACTTTTATGTTTTTACTTCAAAATACAAAAACTTTGCATTTCGAGAAATAATTACGTAAATATTTGGGGGGTTAAGGCTTTTGATAGAGACCTCCCTAAAGAAAGAACCCTATAAAGGGTTTTTATACGTTTGGCTTTTTTCTGTCATAAATAAGAGCTTGGAAATATTCCCAGCTATTTAACCAATGAATACTGGAATACTTGTTTGTTTTTTTACTGTGAGATTGCAGAGTGAACCAGTTCCACAGAATGTGGTGTGCCTTCCATTCAAAGTCCATTCCTACCAAGTTTATAAATATAATTCAGCAATGTATTAACGGATTTCTATGGATTTGTATTTGCAAGCCATTACTATGAAGACTCACCCACATATGACTTCAGGGCTCTCCGCTGCCCCTACTGATCAAAATTTGGAATTGTTTTGAAAATGTATGGATTTTTGTGGGTGGAAGGTCATAATCTTAGTATTACCAGTGTTACCACGTATCAGATAATCTGGTCCACATGTACACACAGTCCATACAGACCATACTGCAGTACTAGCATGCTCAGACGTACCTAGTCTCTGGGTTATATCCTAAAATGTAGAAGAAGGAGTCGATTCGTGGTTTGAACTCTCTGGCAGCGAAGATATCAGAGAAGTGGGCTATGTTACATTTCCCCCTGCAGAACATAAAAAAACACAAATTAGACTTGATTTAATGTCTAAACAGTTTCTTAAGTACCTAGACACATCTGGATGAGCATCTTCTGGGCAAACAGTGTGCAACTTCAGAACCACTGTAATCACCGTAGACCTTTGAACAGTTAAAACAATGTATTCCAAGGAAGAAATCTCTCTCTTGCGCACAGGCACGCACACAGAGTAAAAAAAACAAGGGTGTGAAGCAATCTGTACTCTGGCAAATGTTCACATTCTATCCTTTTCACTTCCAGTCTGGGCGTATCAAAACAACACACATTATCAAAGTTTGAGCTCCGAGTGCAGACACAATACCCTTCTCTGAAGATGAAAGGGACTAGGGACTATTACAGCATGCAAGTGGAATTTACAGTTTACCAAAAGCCCTGTAATAAGTCAAATCAAAGGGCTCTTTGTGCAGCATAAGTTGCAGCTAATTTGCCCTGAAATCACTGGTCCAGAGCTTTGGCGTTTTTTGTGCTGCACCAGCTGGGTTCAGTTAAATGGGTGGAAGGGAAAAAGGGGGAAAACAGGAAGACACGGATGTAAAAAGAGACACGGCAGAAGATCTGATTTCCAGTGCTGTGAAGCAGCGTGCACACTCTTATTCTTGAGTTTGGCCAGAAACGGAATAGTAAGATTGTGTTCAACTGTGGTGTGAATTTAGAACTAGAAAGATGTCAAATGCTGCTGGTCCATTGCTCCATTGTTGCTTAGCATGACGGCCAGGTGTGTGGCAGCAGGTTACCTGAGGGCTGCAGTATGGTAGGTGTCCACATAATCTGAGATGAAGAGCTCTCTGCTTTTCACCACAGGATCAGTGATGACCAGTTCTCGACCAGAGTCTACAAAGAGCAAGTGAGAAAGAGAGAAACATAAGCCATTACCGAACATTCAAACACTGCACCCAGTGAGACGAAGACTTCACTTTCCAGTATGTAAACAATCAGAGAAATGCATTGTCATTAGCAATATTTATATGTATGCGTGCGTATGTATGTATGTGTGTATGTGTGTGTGTATGTATGTATGTATATATATATATATATATATATATATATATGTGTATGTGTGTGTGTGTGTGTTGCTGAAAAGGCCACCAATGCCAATTGCGAAGTGAAATAAACAAAATGTGGAATAGATGCTTGTTTTTTTTTTTATTTTATGTTGCTACCGGCATCAGTGCTCATTTCAGTTCCACACAGAGCGTTATATATGCACGCAAGGTTATTTCAAGACTAGCCACTGCCAATTTAGAGTAATTAATTAACCCATTAATTTCTTTGGACTGTGGGAGGAAACCGGAGTACCCGGTGTAAACCCACACAGACACAGGGAGAAGCATGAAGACTCCCCACAATAAGGACCCCGGCTACTCCACTCTGGGACTGAACCCAGGACCTTCTTGCTGTGAGGTGGCATTAGTGCTACCCACCGAGCCACCCTAAATAGACATGTAAATGATTTCAGATTAGCATACATTGTGTTGCTCATTACTGTGTGACAGTAGATTCTGTCTCATAAAAACAGTCCATGTGATTGCGGAAATCAGAAACATGCGACAATAGCACGTTTCCAATAAAAGTCCTTATTGAAATAATACGTTTGCAGAAAAAAAGGTTTCATTGTGGTTATTACATTTGTTTTTAGTGGAGGGTTAGTGTATTATCACAAAGCAATAAAAACATTCTGCTGCACACTCATATGGCGGTGTGGGAATTGTTGTTTGCGATGTTTTATTGCCTTAATATGCAAATATTTAATAAATAAAATATGCTATATTTTGTTTGATTCTAATTATAAAATCAATTGACAGAACTACAAAATCTATTATTTATGAAAGAATTATGGAGTATATAGTACATGTTAGTATATGTAAATAATGTATGCAATGTATGTGTATTATATGTTAAATTATACGTATACTATAGGTAGTCTATATATATATATATCTATATATCCTCCTGAGACCCGGACTTTAGCTTGGTGTGTATTTTTAATTTCACCTAGCTATTTGTAATTAGTAGGACATAAGTATTCAAAATAAAATTTGTCTTTGTGCAAAAAACAATGTCCTCATATGAGTAACTTTACAGATCTTTACGGATGTTGTATTGTTATATGTTTCTATTATTGCTAATATTGCAGATATGTAATGTCCACATACGAGGACGCAGGGTCTCAGGAGGTTAAATATATATATATATATATTTTTTTTTTTTTTGGTTTTTTTGTTTGCGTCTGCCAATTTTTGCAGCTGTCACTTCTTTTTACTCTTGTTGTTAGAATGCTTATTTCATATGTACTGTATGTGCATGTATATATCCCCTAATTTTTGAGAGCACTGCCGGAGAGATACAGTGTAAAAAAAGTAAAACAAAATAATAATAAATATATAATATTACAATACAATACATCTGCCAATTTTTGCAGTCCTAAATTTAAATAGGTTTTCTTTTTTTATCTGTTATTATACTTTGTACGGGCTACCTGTTGTACATGTATAAATTAATTTAACATACATACACATACATGAATTAACATACACATACACACACACACACACATATATACACACACACATATATATACATACACACACACACACACACACACACACACATTATAATATATGATTTTTTAATTTTTTAATTTTTAAAATTTTTAATTTGTTTCTGGCAGTGCTCACAAAATTTAAATGATATATACTTGCACATACAGTACATATGAAATAAGCATTCTAACAAAAAAGTTAAAAGTTTAAAGAAGTAAAAGCTGCACTGTATGACATGCAGCACTGACACACATTTCTATAATAAGATCAGTACCAGTGGCCCTAATGGAAGCTTATTAGACTTCTAAATAAAATAGTGTGGCTGGTCTGTGAAAAGCCTGTGGATAATCATGATGGGTGAATGTCGTTACAGATATCCATAATGACAGGGCCCGTCATTTTGACCCTGGCTGGGACGGCAGCGACCAGAGGGAAGGTGGGTTGTGCCAGGCTATTTCATTAGAGTGCATTAAAATCACAGCGTTCTCGACACAGAGCTGGGTGTAACCCCAAGCCTGTTATTATTTTCTGATGTATGCATTTTGCCCAGGATGGCCGGGGGGACCATTACGCTCAAAGCTATTTGCACTTCACAGCCCTGCTGTCTTGTCTGAAGGAGCGTTACCAGGGAAACCAAGAGAGAGGGGTGTTTTTGCAGCCACATCCTCTTTTATTTGAGATGTCGCTCAGTGTGCTGCTGGGGACTGTTAAGTAAAACGCTAGAGAACAGAAGGGTTTAAAGGCTAGCCGTGATCTAGAACCCAGACCTACCGTTCTCGTTGTTGCGGTCTTGTACTAGGTGCTGGTAGACCGAGTCAGGTACCTCAGACTGGCGGTAGTACCATTTCACACTCATTAACAGATGGTCCCTTTTACTCTGCAAGAAGAAAACGAGGCAAACATAAACATCCAATAAAAGGCAAGACAGACAATTGTTACAAATTTGCTTCTTGGCAAACGCAGGCCTGTGCTGCATCATGCGGCTGTATGATTTGCCGTGCCAAAAGCCCAGGGAGTAAAAACAACAAGTCAATTAAAAAGGGATTGAAGACATTTAGGTTTAATAAAGTAAACAGGAAAACATTTATAAGAGACAGACAGCAAGGAAATGTGCAGCAACAAAAAAAAAAAAGGGAGGTGCTTCAGGGCCACAATTTCAAGCATGTGACAGATGAACTCCTGAAGCCCAGACGCACATCTGTAAGGCATAATTCCATAAATCCAGCCAAGCAAATCACAAGCGGCTTCCCCTTCTCGCGTTGCACTTCAAACTCTGCCACCCGCTGTTCGTTCGGGGGACTGCACAAAGTGCCGGGTCCTGCGCTTCCCAGAACAGGCCACCGAGTGGCAGCACAGAGTCAAAGAGACCTCCCACAGGCAGTGTACTTTCCAAGCGAGGGCCAGGACGAGGGAAGAAAAGAGGCGAAACACTGTTTTATTCCCTGACATGAAATATTTACTGTGTCTTCACACAAAGCCGACTGACCAGCCAAACGGCTCAGGAGGACTTCAAGAAAGCCGCAGCCGAGCAAAAAGCCAGCGATTGGGGGGGGGGGCCCTCCGCAACGTGTGTCTCAAATCCCATCCATCTTTAACGTGCCTACAGATTACCACACTCCCCACAAAAAGGCTGAGCATGCCATCACGCCAGCCCACTGGAAAAAACATCCTGGGTGGATCAGAGATTTTTTTTTTTTTTTAGTTCCCCCTTCAGCCTGCCCCACCAGTTCTCCACAGCCGAGCAGAGTGAGCTCATTGTTGAGAAATGCCTTCACTAAAGGACTTCACTATGTTTAATAGGCTTGCTGGAAGGAGCCAATGCGCAACTGTGTATTTCCAGCACCTGGGCCTGTGTGGGCCGTGCCCTGTTCGATACGGATGAGCTTAATGTGTGCTTTCTTCAGAAGCAAGATCCCTTTAAATGACTGAAAAGGGGATATGAATAAATAATTACACTGCCACCTTTTCCCAATCTTAAATGTAAGGGGAAAACGCAGTCCCCCCCTTCAGCTGACGTTAAAAGGTAGCTCACTATTAGGCTGCAGCCTAACTGGTTCACTTCTTCGTGCCATCAAAGGCGCTGCCAGAGCTCATTAGGCAACAGAGAGGGAGAAAAGCGGCGCTGCGCTCGAGGATTCTCTGTAAGCACAGAGCTTTTCCCTGAACACTCAAGTTTAGAGATATCTCGGCGCTGATAAAGCACAGATCCGCAGCAAGGACACGCCAAAATCCTGCTGCTAGATGTTCAACACGGCTTGAATGTCTCAACTGCACACAACTAAATATCTTTCAACACACACACACACACACACACACGAGGAGAGACACAATCCATGAAACTAAATGAAGCTGAAATGTGTGACCTTTCTTCCACTTTTACTCCAGCACTGAAAATGACTGCTTCCTTATTAAACCCTAATTATGTTTTCATGTTGCACAGAGAGCAGATCGCTGCACGGAATCAAATTATCAAGATAAGCACTCGCAGCCAGACAGGAAGGAGAATGGAGGCAGCAGCGAGCCGCCCATTACAATTACAAAGATGAATTGATTAGTGACATTCCAAACTGCACTGGCTGCTGCGCCTCTTTCTCCCGGCTCTGCGGGCTCCACGCCAACTTTTGGCCCGAATGCCGGCCGGGTAAAACGCGCGCACAGTGGGCATGCGCGACTGACCTACCAGGACTGCAAAGTCTTCTTGTTTAATGAACGGTGAAAAACTAAAAGGCTCGGTGAACAAGGCGGTCCGTTTTACACGGTGAACTGTAATAGTGTTTTTAATGCATTGAAAAGCAGGAGGTTCAAAGACAAAGTTGGTTTAGTGGTGGAGAGCCCGTGGGCTAACAGACCCAAAGCTTTGAACGACAGAAGAGCTACTTTCGCCCGTCACTTTATTAGGTACATCTTGTTTCTACACCATGTCCAATTTATCAGCTCCACCTACCATATAGAAGCATTTTGTAGATCTCTAATTACAGACTGTAGTTCATCTGTTACTCCATACTTTGTCACAGCAGTGCTGCTGGAGATTCTTTACTGCGTTTGCAGTGTGTCAGCCATCCTCTAATCAGTCATCAGGACGATGGTTGGCCGGTGGACAATTTTTAGTCCAGTAGTGTCCCTGAGGTGGTTAAAAGCTCCAGCAGCACTGCCTAGTCTGACTGCTTGAAGCACACCTCCACCTACTGCAATGCTGACAACAATCTAGCACACATGCCCTTATCTGTGGAGGTCCTGACCATTACGAAAAGAGTAACAGGAGACAAAGTATGAAAATAAACACTACAGCCTGTAATTGGAGAATTATAAAGTGCATCTATATTACGTAAAGCTGATAAAATGGGACTGTGGTGGCCTAGTGGTTAAGGTACTGGACTCTGGACCAGAAGGTTCACGGTTCAAATCCCACCTCTGCCATGGCTGGGCCCCTAAGCAAGACAGTTCACCTATAATTGCTTGGATTGCAATACTGTACAAGTTGGAAATGTAAATGAAATGTCAATAAAATTGGAAGAAGTATGTTGTATAAACAATGAGGTGTTCTGTGATAGATTATGTGATGGAAATGTGAAACAAAACAATGCTTTAAATACAAGACGATCTGATTGACCAGTATGTTTAACGGGAAGAAACTGGATTCGTAATTGTCACGTGCTTGTACAACACTTGATTCTGTCCCACAATTAACCTTTCTTTTTACCCCACTTATTCAATTCAGCCCAGGCCTTTTATACACCCAATCTCCCCGAGTAGCCCCATTCACTGCAGGAACTAAATCTGAGCTTAGTATTACAATAATAGTGGACCTTTGAGCTCCGGTGGTTCCTAGATGGTGGGGGTTGAGTTAAAGAGTGTGGTTTGAGTAGCGAGGCCAACATGCTCTCTCCTGCACCCTCTAATGGCCGCACTGCTCCTTTCGTCCAGGGCTTTGAGCTCCAAACCTGGGAGCCGCACAGCACAGCACAGCACAGCACAGCACAGCACAAGAATGAGCTCCCTCGAGCCAAAGTTCTGCACTCACTCACAACAGTAGAAAAAAGCAAGAGAAAGAGAGCGAGCAGTAATTACATCGTGGAGTCCAGGGAAATTGCGAGAGGTTAGGGCCCTTGGGAGAGCCGGGCTTTTACGGGCCAGTCTGAGAAGTTTGTGGAGGATGTGCAGCGTGTGGTGCACCGAAGCCTCACACAGCAAGTAAAACAATACAACAGCAGCTACCACCAGGGAGCCCCGGTTCTAATAATAGCAACAGCTGCAACTATGGCACACATCACATTCTCGAGTAGAGGGGTGTGCGGGCAATTAACGTGAGACGTGCGAATTAAAGGGAATCGAAATAAAACGCTCTGCTCGCTAGCACAAAGCCTGGCAGGAACTGATGAGCAGAAGCTAAAAACTGGATGCTGGTTAATAACAAAAGGAAGTTACTCCATGTATTTATACCTACTAGTCAAATAAGTCAAGACTGAAAAATGATTGCTGTTTCCGGCATAAAGTAAAACAAATGTTAGAAAAATGTGGCTCCATTTAAGGGTAATGCCTTCAAACAGTTGATAGATAGCTGAAAAATGTTTCCCAGTGTTTAATATGAGGCCAAATATTCTCTGTTGGGGTTCAAATTTGGGCTGATGAACTGTGACCACCTAACAACTACTGGACAAGACAAAATTTGGACAAGAAAATTTGTCACCCCAGTTACACAGTCGATTCTGGTTATTCGGCTTATTCGGACCAAATCCTAAAGTACCGAAACAAATCTTAATAAATACGTGTAATGTTATTCGCTTATTTGGACCAAAATTCCGCTTAATCGGACCAAAGAACGTGTACAGTATATCCGTGAAGAAACTCTTAGTCTCTGGCATCATTACCCGAAAACTCCCCAGCCCTCTACTGCCACCTACAGGCCTAACATTTCCATTTAATAAAAATAAAAAAAGCGAAAATTAGTCACAGCAAAAGCACGTCAAATCAGACTGGATAAGTTCTTCATACGTTGACTGGAATTTACTAAGAACTTGTTTTTTACAGTATTATGCTTCGCATGCTGAGTGTGTTATAGATCGTTTCGAAAAACTTGTTTGCAAATTGTTTTGTACAATTATTATTTAACAACGAATAAAGTTCGTAAGCAACAGTAGTTCTTGTTTGTACGTTCGCTATACTTGGAAATCGTACAATAAAGGTTAAATAAACATTTAATATGTTACATAGCACGTCCCGTCTTGTAACATAGGGCATGCTCGTTTAATCGGACCAGCCGGTTATTAGGACCAAAATCATCGCTTCCCGATGTGGTCCCATTAACCTGAATCGACTGTATTTGACTACATAGGTGAACCTCCCAATTTCCCAACAATTCACTGCAGCAAAAAGGTGGACAAACGGAAACTAGTCTCAGGAATGCATTTTCTTAGTTCTTCTTCTTAGGTCTTCTGGCCAGTGATTTGTTGTAAAAACCGTTGAAAGCTTAGTGTTATGCACTGTAATGTTTGGCCCATTTTAGCCCCGGAGTATAAATCAGCTAACACTGGACTACCCGCTTCCTGTGTTGTTCAGAGTGCTGCATCAAAAGGTCACAATTTCACATGATCTAACTAATTTCCTTAAGCTAATAGGAAACGTCAGGAGTTAACATTTAGAAGAAGAAAGCTGGTAAAGATTTATAATGCAGCAGAGAAACTGTACTATGCCTTTTGAAAAAACATGAACATGGTTTACCAGCTACACAGGTCTTGCATCATAGCTTGGGCGGCCATGCAAACATGGCTGATTATTAGTATTGGCCATTGTTTTGGTAGTCCGATGAATCTTGGAGAGATGTAAACAATCATTTAATATGTGTGCGTTTCAAACCAGCTCCTTTTTTAAAGCGATTTAGATCCAAATCGGATATATGGTGAGGGGAACTTGAGGGAAAATGCTTGTTTTGATCTGCGTAGAAAAGAATTCATGCTGTGGCAGGATAATGCCTCAAAAACTCCCCTCAAAGTTTTGCAACAACCACTGGAAGACCAAAAAAGCTCAAGGAGTGCTGACTGTCATGGTCATTCTTTCACAGTCACCAGACCTAAACCCATCTGATCATTTATGGGGGCACTTGAAGATCGAAAAAGCCAGCATTCAGTAACTTTGGATGTCTCAATGTCTGAGTGTCTTGCTGTCTAAAGATGCACCTCTTTACTCAGCACTTCAGTGAAGAAGGAACTTGTACTTAAATTTAATGAAATGAAAATAAAACAAAACAAAAATCACTATGATTGTTTGTGGATTTACCTGCATCAAATCCTACGAGAATGTGAGTTGGATTGTGCTTTTGTGATATTACTCATTTATACTACAGTAGTATTCGGTGAAGTGAACTAAGAAGGATACAAAGCCTCTCCTAAATGATGTACAGGACTGAGCAAAAGTCTTAAGCTATCATTAGATTAGATACACACCATGGTATAATGGCCATATTTCCACTGCTCTCAAAAATAGGGTATATTTAATTATTTATCAGTCTCTTTTTTAAAATACAACCAACATGACAGGAAACGTGAATGCAGAATGAATCAACTGAAACACTAAATAAGAAAAAACAAATTCAATAGGTTACAGTGGAAAGTATTTCGAATCTGGCAGCTTCGTCTGGACGCCAAACTGACCCTTCTACAGACTAACAGTCTTTTTGGAAGGGTAGTCACCGAGAAACCACTTTTCCAGAATGGAACAGTGTGAAAAGGCCACAAAAACTAAAGCTCACAAAGATGGGCATGAAGCTCAGTGAAAAACTATAGAGTGATTCAAGAAGTTAGAATCTTTTGGGTTCAACTGATGACTTTGTTATTTGTGGTCATTATATTATTGCTAAAACTAATGGGAAATGGTGATCCAAGACTTGTATTGTTAACAGCAAACTAACATTAGAGAAATATTTTCACTTCAGGCTTTGGCTGCCACTGTAAATACAGACTTGGGTGTGACTTCTCCCCATCCTATAGCGCCTGCTACACATTGAACAATCATCTCATAAATACAGACGCTCATATTTATTCTTCAGGTGCTCATATTTATGCCAAGTATGTCGCGATTCATTTCCAATTCCCAACCTTTCCATTTTGAGTGTTCGAAATACTAAAAGAGCAACCCTGCGATGGACCCTGACAATCATTTGTAGTCCTACGAGGCTTTATTAATTGTTTGAGTGCCTACCAAGCAAGTCCCTGTAATTTGGTTGCCATGGAAATGAGCTGCGATAGAGAATGAGACAAAGTGGTGCATTAAATACGAGCGGATTACCTCGCTGTTTAACAGTCGTGCCGTTTTAGAAAGTTAACCAACGTCACCTAACCAGAGGTTCAAACTGAATAGCAGTGCGGTATGAATAAGTATTGCCATTAAATTGGATTCAGTGAAATGACGAAAGAGACTTTGGGGGAGAGGCAACTCGCTTGTGTAACCGCTCGATTTCTTGCTTAATAGAGAAGGCAAACTGCGACAATAATTAAATAGCATTCATTTAAACAGCTCTAGTGTAAGTACAGCACTGCCCTGACTGACTGACAGAGGCATGCTACTCCCCTGCAAGGCCGCTGTGGCGCAGGCTGACATTTCACATGGCTAGTGCTGCTGTCTGCTTAGTGTAATCATTAAACATGGCCGCCGCAGCAGCCCTCATCTGTTAGCAGTCACATGACTCCCATATTAACTACAGAGGTGGGTGAGTTGGATCCCTCACTTTATCATAAACACACCACGTGCACCCTCTGACACTCGTGCTAAGCAAAACCAGAGCCATCAGCGAGCATTAACAGGAAATAAAAGTTTATTTTCTGAGCGTTTACATTCTGTTTCCCTTTCGCAGCCCAGATCCAAGCGCAGGAGTGCTTTTGCAGGCTCTGGTTTCAGAGCGGAGCTCGGTGTGGCCACTGGAGGAAGCAGGGAGAACTGGGATCTCCCACTTCCTGCAAAAATTAGAGGTTGGGAAAGGGCTAGTTACAGGGCAGAGTAGACACGTAGACCTCATCACTTGGCACGTGAAGAAGCATTAAAGTGGAAGTGGTACAGATGCATCACGGTGGATGAAATACGCTCTAGCTTTATGAATTGATTTATAGTTTTAAAACTATTTCGTTCTTAGGGCTGCACAACAAATATTTCGAACATAAGCAATGCAAAAAGCAAAGCAGCCCATTTTTAGCCCTATATATCCTGGTCAGGGTCACGGGCATGACTGACATTCATGGCCCAGGATTTGGACCCAGTCCCTCAGGAGCTGCTATTTCCAACAGCTGGCTCTTACCCACTGTGCCACCAGAGCTCCTCTCTTTCAGTTATGCTTAGTGTATCTTTGTATTATACTAAATAAATCCTAAAATATTAACCCTAAATACTAAAATATTAGCTGGTAAGTACTGATATCCATTAACTAATTACTCAATGAAATAATTAATCCAAATTAATTACATAAGTGTTTATATTTTTGGTACTATTATGACAACTGTGGCGCTCACAATTGTGGTTTTCTTTATTTTTGTTGGAACTACAAAACAATTCCCAATTTTCTTTTACTGTAAGTATTCTGCGTGTGTTTTCTTTTTAGTATATATTATAGAGAATAAAATGAATAGAATGAATCCATTCCAGACTCTCAGCAAATCCACACTTTATAAGCTAGTATATTCACTAATGGAGTTGAACTGTGTACTAAGACACTATATATAATTTAAATATTAAATTATTTTACATATTAAATTGTGAAATAATGTTAAGTGTGTGTGTATTTGTATGTATGTATAGATAGATATAGTAGCGCACACACACAAAAAAATATACATACATAATTTACTGCATGTATACAAACGCATCAGTAAATGTTTATATATATATATATATATATATATATATATATATATATATAGATATATATGTCAGAGATCCTGTGTCTGTCTCTCCTCCTGTCACCACGCCTGTCACTCGCTCTCTTAGTCCCGCCTTCTAGCTCT
>JAVSBV010000037.1:4306320-4324317 GCA_033117975.1 Parotocinclus spilosoma | reverse complement strand
CACCACTTTCTTGATTTTGTTCAAGTGCAGTCCGTCAAGAGAACGCGTCAGATCACACTGGATAAGTTCTCCAAACGCTGACTGGAATTTATTCAGAAATTGTTTTTTACAGTATTATACTTCGCATGCTGAGTACCTATATATTGTGTTGTAGATCGTTTCGAAAAACTTGGTTGCAAATTAATTTTTCAATGAACAAAGTTCGTAAGTAACCGTAGTTCTTGTTTGTACACTCGCTATACGTGAAAATCGTACAACAAAGGTTTAATAAACATTTTATATGTTACATAGCACGTCCCATCTTGTAACATAGGGCATGGTCGTTTAATCGGACCAGCCGGTTATTAGGAACAAAACGATCGCGTCCCAATGTGGTCGGATTAACCGGATTCGACTGAATTGTTTGTCTTCTTTGTGTTCTTATTCTGCCTCTCCAGGGGCTTTCACCATCCTAGTTTCTGAGTTCGCCCAAATATACGGAGCTGGATCTGTTGCAGCACAAAGCAAGACCAAGGGTGCCCCCGGGTGGCAGGTAACATCAATAGCAGAATAAGAAATGATACAGATTTACCAATGGGCAAACTTAAAAGTGAAGAGCTTAGTCATGTTGAGATTGGTTGTTGAGGCAAGATATGAAAAGGTCTGTTCATGTAACCAATCCCAGAATTAATCTCATGATCTACCTTTTCAACCTGTATTTTAAAAGCTTAATTAATGCGTTGAAACATGAAGAGCCCAGATGTGTGCCGTAATCCAGTGTTATGACTTGGATGAAGATCAAACCACATTTGATAAATAATTAAAACCAGGTAATTCAAAATGGTCAAACATTTTTTTCTAAACTTTGGGATTACAATTGTTATAAGTTAAGCCACATAGTTAGCTGCTGGGAAATGCAAATCTTAATGTTTTACAAAATTATCACCAGATTAGAAACAGATTAAGATCTGAAGATCTTTTAAAAACAAATGATGTTCAGTGTAAGGGCAAGTGTTCAGGAAACCATTAACCATTTAAGTCAAGACATTATAACCAGAACAATGTTTAGGTAGGTGAGGTATGGGTCTGCGGTCACATGGCAGAAACCACCAAGGTCCTTAGAAATGCTGATTTTATTCATGTAGCTCATTACTATTTCAATTAATGAGATCCTTGAACTAATGTGATCGAAGGTTCCAAATAGAGCCAGGCATGTACAATAAATGACCAGTGAAATCAGTTCAATAAGCCATTTGTTTAATGACAGTACTACGCCCATTTGCACCATAAGGCAACCCAGTGTATCTAAACCCATCCCTGATACACATCTCTTTGAGAAAGCAAACATCTGGGCATCACAAATATAAAATTCTTGACATTTATTAAATACTATTGACTTTATAAAATACTATATCGATTATTTATGAGTTAACTATAACTTGTTTGAACGCAGTCTGGTCTATCCATCATTATTCTGAAATGTACTGCCATTTGATCAGTTCCACTTACCAAACAGATGCTATTTGTAGTTCTACAATTACAGACAATAGTCCATCTGTTTCTCTATATACTTTATTAGGCCTTTACTCTATTCTCTAATGGTCAGGACCCCCACAGGACCATTCAATTGACCTTCATTATCATTCATTATGTGAGATAAGTTTATAGTATTTACATTCAGCTGAATGATTCTTCTTTAGTGAGGTCCTGCACAGAAATACACAATGCTTCACATGACTGAAGAGTATATTTCCAGACTTTGCGGACATGTTAAGTATGGTGTACGGGTGAAAATACCCACTTGCAATTTTAATGTGAAAACTATTCAAAAGAAAACAGGGACACTCATTTGATGCAGAAGGAAAAGAGCGGTAACTTATTTTTTGCTGTTAGCCAATCTGACTGCAGGTTTTATTTAGGCATGTAGAGAAGGACTGATTTATTCTGTTAAAATGGATTGGTTATATTCAATAACGCTAGAATAATAGTTCAAATAGATAGTTCTGTTTATAATTAAGATTGACTCGGATGGTCTTGGCAACAACATTCAACTTATAGAATCAATCTTATCCCAAATAAGGCCAAGAACAAGACGAGACATTTACATTTCCAGCATTTAGCAGACGCCCTTATCCAGAGCGACCTACATTTGATACAGTCTTACAATCCAAGCAATTGTGGGTTAAGGGCCTTGCTCAAGAGCCCAACTGTGGCAGCTTGGCAGAGGTGGGATTCGAACCCTGGACCTTCTGGTCCAGAGGCCAGTACCTTAACCGCTAGGCTACCACAGAGATCCTTGAGTTGATGCAGAATCTGGACTTCATGTGTGTGGAGTCTGCATGTTGTCACTGTGTCTGTGTTGGTTTCCTTACAGGTACCCAGATCTAATAGGAAGATCAGATCTGCTGTGGCATTTTAGATTTACATTTCATGTCATTTAGCAGACCCCTTATCTAGAGTGACTTACAACTTACACAATTGTAAAATCCAAGCAATTGTGGGTAAAAGGCCTTATCTTGGTCCTCCCGAGGTTTCTTCCTAACACTTTCAGGGAGTTTTTCCTTTCCACTGTCGCTCTAGGCTTGATCAACTTGGGATTGGCCTTTTAAGATAATCTAATATTGTAAAGCTGCTTTGAGACAAATGTACCATCGTAAAAAGCGCTATAGAAGTAAAATTAAATTGAATTGCTC
The DNA here is from genome assembly GCA_033117975.1 of Parotocinclus spilosoma. NCBI lineage: Eukaryota > Metazoa > Chordata > Actinopteri > Siluriformes > Loricariidae > Parotocinclus > Parotocinclus spilosoma. The sequence continues at coordinate 4,321,645 of JAVSBV010000037.1, read as the reverse complement.
AGGGACCCAACTGGGGCAAAGGTGGGATTTGAATCCTGGATCTTCTGGTCCAAAGTCCAGTACCTTAAACGCTAAACCACCACACCTTGTAGCTGGCAATGAAAATCCTACATCACTACATTATGCTATGTGTAATTTTATATGACAGTAACATTGTGTCTCTCAATATAATTTTGATTTTTTTTTTAATAGTGTAAAATGTATTATTTTGATAAATTAATAAACATTTAAAGGCCCTTCAATTACATTTCAAAATATTTAGAACCATACTTTAAACCTGTAAACACAAAAATCACAACATTAAAACTGCATCACAATCTAGTCACCTTCAAATGGTCAGAATGGTTCAGAAAAATAAAATGTGCAGAAGATCCTCTTTAAACGCACAACAGGTCATAACTTGAAGCAGATGGGTTACAGCCCACACCAGATGCCACTCCTGAAAGCTAAGAACAGGCAACTGAGGCTACAGTTCACACAGGATTGCATGAAGGAAGAACAAAAAACAAAAATGTTGCCAAATGTTTCCAGCACCAAAGCAAATGATTGATAGACTGACAGCTATTTAGATCGATTGGTGTCTTCTTGATTGACGAAAACAATTTCTACACAACATGCAAAGATACATTTATTAGTTGTCACACTTCCACCCGAACTGCGCTCCCTTTCTACTTTGCTTCTTTGGTTCCATGTCTGGCACCGAAAGTCTGGCAACATCAAAATGAACAAATCTAACAAAATAGAAAGATTGGTGTTTTTGGTTAACACCGCCCAGTGTTGCCCTTTTATTTAACCTCCTTAATAACCGACCAATTTTCATTTTCTATCTAAAACACTGTAAGCTGTAAAAACGTAGACTGTCCGCTTACGGCTCTTAGCTTGAGTTTGGATGCCGCTGGTTGTAAAACTAATTCATGTCCACACAGCAGAGGCCTGCTAATTACACGTATATCATCATCAGTTGTTTGTCAGGAGCTCTTTGCCTCTGATCTGCCCCTATCCTCCATAAACACCATAAAGACTCCTTTGTCACACTAGTGGTAAGCAGCAATGTTTTAGGCTCATTTGCAGCAAATTGTGAATAACCTAAAACAGCTCTGGCATAAGCCTTACAGCCAGATTTTTTTCTGGCAGACATTTTCTAGTGCTACACTATACATAGCATCATGCAGCCCAGCCCTATTGTCAGGTACAGGAATTTGTTTTGGTATGCTGGAAGCCGCTCTACACAGACAGACAGAAATTCAATAACTGGGAGGACACAACACAATCCACAGTCTACACACAAGTAGCATCAGGGATTTACACAAGGCACAGAGGCAGAAATAACAACCAGCATCTCAAGACATTTCTTAAATTGCCCAGAAAAAAATTCAGAGGTGCTCAGAGTAGGCACTTTAAATATTCGGTTAACTCTTAACATAAAACAGTAGTCTTGTTGATTTAATTAAAATGATAATGCATTATTGCGTGCAAAGATGCCCATGGAAAGGGAGTGCTTCTGGTTTAAAAAGGGAAGAAAAAAAATCACTATAAATTACATTTGTTCAGCTTCTAAATCCAATCCTTCTTAATTCAACGACACTAAAATTGTATTTTCATCTGTATAAACCTTGCTTAAGAGTCATCTCATTAGCAGCTTATTTTAAAACACTTGCCACCAGGAGGGTGAGACGAGCGTTAAATGTTAAACAAAATGGCTGCCCTAACCCCCTGGTGGAGCTGTAATCACCCCCCCCCCATCAGTTAGTGTGATATTTACACTAGAGCGTGAGTGTGAGGGAGCGAGAGAGATCGAGAGGGCGAGCGAGCAGCAGATGCTCAGTATTTGTGAAAGGCTTTAGAAGTCTGATCTCTAATAAAGAAGCAAAACTGATTACTTGTAGCCAGGGTAGCTAATATTGTTGAGCCACGGGGCCTGTCCAAATACCTTCCAGTCCAGTGTACAATTTAAACAGAAATCTGTCCTGCACAATGTTTATTGCTATGTAATAACAACACAGAGGGCTCATTATACCCAAAAAGCTGAAGATGCTGAAGGTCAAAAATTTGTTTACTAGCCATTTTCACTGGTAACTTTATTTGATATCCTCCCTTGTTTCCACACTTTATCCGTTTTACCAGTTCCACCATATACAACTGCTCACAAAAACTGGAGGATATTTCAAAATGATTAAGAATTGGATCCAACAAGAAAGGCTGGGACAATCCGATCCTGTCCATGCTCCATAGCTGTCCGTGAGGCTTAGCAGTCTTGGGCGATCATACGCCCTACTGAACAGTCAATGTGGGGCGCTCTCGTCCAGTTTCTGGTTCCGTGGTTGTGTTTACCCCCCATGAAAATGCACTTGCCACTGGATCACGATAAAAGATTTTGCATCTTATTTGTGTAATCATACTTTCTTTGGCATTTCATACATTTCATTTCATATTTGTATTTCACATCATTTGTTAATTGCTTCATATTCATTTTGCAATACTCCCTAATTTTTGTTAGCAGTGTCTAAACGCTTTGTAGTTCTACAATTATAGACTGTTTTTCTGCATAAGTTGTTCCTGGTACCACCACAGGATCAGCACAGCTCAGGAACACCATCTCGATTACGATTAACGAACGAATTTGGGGTTTTGTTGTTGTTCTTTATGCCATCGTAGTTCACTGTCAAAGATCACACAGTAAATGAGCACTATTTTAAAACCGATGTTTCTTCTAATGACAGCGTGAATACCATCGTGATTTTAACGTGAAATTCGTGACTTACTACGGTGTGGTATCAGTTATTTCTTTCCATCTTCTTTAATCTTTTTCATATGAGCTTGCAAACAGTGGGGAACGTAAGAAGAATTTATGAAAATGCTTAAAACACCAAAACCATCAACATGGGAAAGATTAACTCAACGCAACTTTTTTTTTATAATGCATTAAAAACAAAGAACTTTATAAATCAAAATAAAACAAAACTAAAAAAGGACAGAGCTTGCTGGGTTGAAAGCCAAGAAATAAACTTACAATTAGAATATAAAGTCCATCTAATGTAGAGGTATAAATTAGGAGCAGTGATTGAAAAGGCTCTAGATATCAGTTCCTCCCAAATGAGTTTCTTGAACTGTTTGGTACAAAACCATTGGTGTATGAGTGGATCACATATACAGCAGTGCTGCTGGAGCTTTTAAACACTGCTGGAGCATTCGCTCACTGACCATTATTAGCCACATCTACTGTACTGCACCAACTTGTTGATGTACAGTCGAGACAGTAGCTCATCTTCTGTTGTACAGTTTGTGTTAGTCATCCTCTAATCCTTCATCTCAGAGTACAGGACACTACCTACAGAATGGCGGTGGCTGGACCTTTTTGGTTGGTGAGCTATTTTCAGTCCAGCATTGACTGAGGTGTTTCTAAATTCCAGCAGCACTGTTGGGTCTGATCCACTCATACTAGCACAACATCAGTGTCACTGCAGTGTTGAGAACAATCTTCTACCCATATAGTATTTGATCTGAACAGAGTAAAGGAGACAAAGTAAATAGAGAAACAGATGAACTATAGTCACAGCCTAGTGATTAAGGTATTGGACTCTGGACCTGAATGGGCCTGATGGTCCAGGGTTCAAATCTCACCTCTGCCAAGCTGCCACAGTTGGGCACTTAACCTACCATTTCTTAAAATGTAAGACTGTACGAGTTGTAAGTTGTTCTGGATAAGGGGGTCAGCTAAATGCTGTAAACGTAGTCTGTAATTTTAGATCTACATAGAGTTTCTATATTGTAAGTGGAACTGACAAAATGGACAATGTGTAGAAACAAGTATGTGTACCTAGAGTGGCCAGTGAGGGTATATATTTATAGCTATTTAGACCTTTGTCAGGCATTGTAGACAGTAAATATCAAGGCTTAGTGATCAATATGGCTTCAGGGTCTGAAAGCTGTTTATGGAACACAATAATCAGTCATTAAATATGCAGGTGGCACGCCATGTAGCTAAATGATTCATAGTTTGATATCACCCCTTCATAATGGTCTTCTCTGGAGGGGTTCAAACCTTCACTCATGGGCTCATGGTACAAAATATGGACACAAACAAACCTGCACAACTTTTCTTTTGAGCGTTTTCCCCTCACCTACAGCAGCTATTATTCAGATTCCTCTGAGAAAATTACAAAATTAAACCTCGCCCTGACTTGAGGGAAACGGGCCAATCATAACGCAGATCATAGCGTAATCTTGCGTAATTGAGCGCCAAGCTGTAACGCATTCCAATCGGAAAGGCACTCTTGTAGCTGTGGCAGACTATAGACCAGGATCAGAGCCAAGATCTATGCTATCAAGCCAGAGTAATATATACAATAAAACTGATAAGCTCTGTGCTTTGGGACCACACGCAGTCAGGCGTCTCTTCAAAGTGAGTGGCATAAATATGTGGGCTAAAAGGTGGGGCTGGGACTCAAACGGAAAGGTCAAGCATCATTACCATACGACTAAATAAACAGTCGCACACAATGGTGACTGCAGCTGTCATGTGTAATCACGGCCACAGAAAGAGCTGCTGCTGCCTCCCGGCTCGGTCCTCCTTCATCCACCATCCTCCATCTTTATCCCTTTCTCTGCTCGCCCCAGCGCATTAGGATTGTCATATCCTGTATCGATCCTTATCCGCACACCACAGCTTTTCTGTGTCTACTCCCCAAGCCAGACGTGGTGGGTGGAGGGGGGTGTTAGGCTATTCTAGTGTGCCTCACACTGCATTAATATTAATTGCAACAGTATCCACTGTAATAATACTCACAGATAGAGGGGGGGGGGAGGGACGGCAAGGTATTTGTGCATGCATCCGTTGGAACAGTACAGGGATCTGACTGCATCTGATGAGTTAATTACGTTCACCAAGACCAAGTGCAATTATTTCTCAATGTCCTTGGGTAGCAAGCATTCAACATGTGTCCAAAAATGATAGAAGAGGAAAACACTACACACACTAAGAGGTGTCTTTAAAACAGAGGAACGACCAGCTCAGTCTTTTGAGGGTTTTGGAGTATCCGAAAAATCTCACTCCACATTCATTGGAACAAAGGGGGAAAAAAAAAGGGTTCTGTTCCATCCCTGAACAAGTGGAGCTCATTAAGATGTAAATACACCATATTTTCAAACAGTTCTACTTCTGATACTACTTTAAAATAAAGCACGGTATAATAAGGAAATTTTTAAAAAAGCAACCGTTTATGAAATGAAGTGTACACGATGCAAAACAATGCACATTTTCTTTACAACCGCATGTGACAAAAAAAAAAAAAAAACACAAACTAGAAGTTTAAAACAAAACGCTCCAACTGTAGCGTCGCCGTATTAATTACCCGAGTGAAAACGTTCCTTTAAGAAGTACAACAATTCCAAATAATCCATACTTGTCATGTATAACATAAATTTAGTCTCCTGCCATTCAAATTCATTATGTCTCAGTAAGAAATATGCTCAAAAATGCAACTGCAGGAGATGAATGAACAAGAATCTGTAATCTAACAACGATTTAGCATCCAACTCTGATTTGGCATCGTGTGCTCTTAATCATGAGAAAAGCACGAGCACAATCCAGCATACACACGTCTGTTAAAGGCACCTAGTAAAAAGGCTTTGAGGGTCTGACTGCTATATCTACTGACTGCCCCCTTCCCCACTTCATTCTCCCTTTATCAGTGCCAGGCAGCAAACTGACAGCATCCTTAACAGGCGGTTTTGACACTCCTTTGCTTTCCTGGGCCCGAACCCCCAGCCCTCCCGCCCAGCCACCTAATCAGTGTGCCATTATCGAATCAAATCAGGTGGTTTTGCAGCGTTCGCCTCACACCAGCACAACACAGCAGAGCGGTACTGTTTATTTATGGTCAGTTTCCCTGATCCTCATGTCCCACTCTCTCAACTGGCCAGACAGACTGGAATACGGGGTGGGGGTCGACCATTGCCACATTATCACGTTGCATTTCGCATGCGTGATGCCACAAAGTTGCGCTTGTCATTTCCTGCCAAAGCCTTTCTCCCAGTGCCCAGATAACAAGTCTCTCTCTCTCTCTCTCTCTATTCCATCTCCTTCACCATCTTTCTAGCCAAGAAAAGGTCACCCTTATTGCTCCTTTTCATCATCCTTATCTCCAAATGGTCATTTACAAGCCAGACAAGCTCTACTCTGGCATTGCCTCAGAAAGGTAAAGGAAAGACAACGAGAGAGGAAATCTCCCCCTCCCCGACCCCCCCCCCCCCCCACACACACACACACCACCCATTCACCGTTACCACAGCTGCACAGGCAAGACAAAACCCTCTAGGGAGGAAGCACAGAGTGAAAGAGAATTGTATTGTTTTCAGGCTAATTTGTAGTGCATGTCCATGATTAGCAAGGCATACAGCAAAAGCAGGATTGGCAATGCTGTCTCTCCAGATTCCACTCCCACAACGAGAGTCTGTCTCTCTCCAAGGCACGACACACAACGTCTGACGGCAACGACGTGACAACGCTGCCTCGGCAAGGAACAGAATTTAAGCCGCCACTGTCAACAGAATTACTTGACTTTCACCGCGACGAGCTGCACCCCGGTGCGAGGAAACGCGAGGTGGCGGCGCCTCGCAGCTCCGTGCTGTTATTAAGTCATGTCGGCACAGAGGCCGTACACAATAATTAAGGACGGAAAGCCGTTTTTGTGCACACAGTTGACATTGAGGTGACTGATGAGAGCGTGGAGCAGACTCTTTAAACATGGCATCGCCTGCGCACTGCAGGTATTTTCCCAAAATAGCACTTCACAGCCAAAAATGCTGGAAACAGATTTCCTCTTAATTATGAACAAAAATCTCCAGGCCTCAGCTCAACAAATTACATCCAGCCTCGCGTCGCTGACCAGCTCCAATCACCGACATTTGCCAAAATGTTTTCGTTTTCAAACAAGGTTAACTGGAAATCTCTAAGTCTATACATCAGCGTTCTGCCCTGCATATCCAAAATAACATTTATAAAAAGGTTTTCCAACTTTGATACGGAACTGGGAACAGAGACCAGACTGCAACTCCAGACACTGGCAAGACAAACTGAAATGCTAACAGTGAGCCAGGACTTATTGTCCAACATCAGTGCCAGCTCTAATAATCATGTTCCAAAATCTTAGAAAACAACATCTTCTCAGAAGCCCATTTTAAAGACAACTTTTTATCACAAGATAAACTTGTTAAACAAAAAGTAACTTCAAAGATAGTCATATATGCACTCAGATTTGGGAAATTTGGAGTAATCAATTAACCTAAAGCATTTCTATGGACTATAGGAGGAAACTGGAGCACACAATGCACCTATACATGCAAACTTCACATGCAGACCATATTATAGCAACTAGTTTTTTATTATGACTTTACGGACAAAAGTGTACTTGCTTTTCTTATTTAAAAGGTCACTAAACCAAATGTTGCTTACACTACTAGACCAAATTAAAGCTGCTGCTGTATGGAATGAAGGGTTTACACAGGAGCGTAGACTTCACTGACTACCTACTTTACAGGCTTCTTATTCATCCTTAATTAACTTTACACACACAGTCCATCTGTTTTTCTACATGCTTTGTTCTTCCCCTTTACTCTGTTCACTAATGGTCAAGATCCCCACAGGACCGGCACAAATCAGGTACTATCTGGATAATGGATCATTCTCAGCGTGGTGGTGTTGTGTGCATTGCGCTTTGAGTGGAAACACCAGTATCCTGTAGGTAAAAACAGACAAGCTTGTGTCTCGGAATTACATCCACAATGTGGAGCAATAAGGTGAATGTCTGTCAAAGCATACAGTAAGTGAACAAGGCGTTGCCAAACTCGAGCAGCGCTGCACTTTCCAGTCCACTCATACCAGCTCAGCACATATTAACGTACCAGTGTCAGTGCAGTGCTGAGAATGATACACCACCCAAACTGTACTGTATCTGTGCTGGTCCTTTGAGGGCACTGGTCATTAGAGAACAGAGTAAACGGGACTAAAAGTATGTAGAGAAACTGATGGCCTACAGCCTACAAATATAAAACTACAAGTCTGTCTATATGGTGTAAGTGAAACTGATAAATTGGCCATTAAGTGTAGAAACGAAGAATTAAGCGAATAAAGTAAATTGACAGGGTATATTTATATACGTGTGTGTGTTGCATAATGAGCGCATGGGTGCTACATGAAATGTGAATACATCCATGTGCTACATGCCACACCTGTCAGTATAAGGCTTCCTTTTGGAAAAGGTCATAAAAAGCAAGCGCTGTGTGGGTGTTTTTCTACTAAGCTTTCAATTCAGACTTATTAAATTACAATGGCTTAACACCGCAGTGCTGGCACATCCAAAAACAAAAAAGCATTCATCACCAACCGACGAACCAAGATATGGATCTCTGTACAAGCAAACCGTTCACTCTAAACTACAGGCACTCTGCCTTTTTCAAATTTGACATATCTAGAAATGTTCTCCCATAAGTACATCACTCCACGATTAAAGCCCGTTCATTAGTTTGGCTATTTATGGACATAAGGTACTAATTAATAAAAGGTATTACAGCCTAGTTAGTAAATGCTTGCGTACTTGACACCAGGAAGACTGTCTTCTTATGGGCAAAAAGTCTGAATAAACAACAGTTCCATTTCCTTTGTAGGTGCTGTTTAAGGCAAAGTCACATTTGAAAATCTGATTACACTTTAGGTCAGATAGAAGCAATTCACAAACCATTAAACATTACTGCACCTTCTGTGAACATATGGTTCTATGGTCCACTCGTGGCTGGATGGTTGTAGGTGCTTTGACAGTCCAAGTTTGAACAGTTTGAACAAATGGCAATGAGTGAAGAATTAAGCATTTAAAAAATAAAAAACATTAAATTTAGTGTCTGGAGCCATAACCTAATTTTGCTGTACAGGTAGTCCCCAATTTATAACGGTTTATAGATCCATCTCAGCATAGCCCACTGTAAAACACTTACATTAAACTGTGGTAGCCTAGCGATTAAGGTACTGGACTCTGGAACAGAAGGCCCAGGGTTCAAATCCCACCTCTGCCAAGCTGCCACAGTTGGGTCCTTGAGCAAGGCCCTTAACCCACATTTGCTTGAATTGTAAGACTGTATCAATTGTAAGTCGCTCTGAATAAGGGCGTCTGCTAAATGCTGTAAATGTAAATGTTTTTGGACAAAATTGAATTTAAAGCTTTATTTATAATAAAGCATTGAATATCTAACTCAGTTTATGAACTCTGTGAAAAATCAAAACTGCTATTGTTGTGACCACTGCTTTTCCTCACTACATCTTCCACCACAGCTTCTGTTGAATTTCTGAGTATTTATATTTATTGCAGGATTCCTATAATAAGGGGGAAACATTGTAAGTTGGACCACCATTAAAAAGGAAATACCTATACTATAAACAGTCAGAAAACCAGTCAAACCACTGTTCCTTAAGAATTAATACCCATTTAAACAACCTGTTGACTATAATCCAGTTTGCATCCACTATGCATTTTACATTACACATTTTGTATAAACCCTGACAGAATAAGCTCTCAAACACAGTAAAACCACAAAATGCCCCGCCTGCTGGTGGGAAGAAAAAAAAAATTCGCACATATAAGCAATTTGCTTGAAAGGTGATGAATGATTGCATGTGACTTGACGGTAATTAATCTCAGCACAGAAAAAAAGCAGGTTACAAAGCTGCCTCAATTATGCTCCGATACTACCTTGTACTAACAGGCGAGGCAGGGCTCCTAGAACATTTAAGATGACAAAAGAGGGAGTCAAATCTGGTGTCATCAGAAACAGGCAGTGATCTCGGAAATCGATGGCAAGATCAATGGAGTACTGGCCTCCCTCTCCAGAGCGGCCCAGGTGCCGATCACAATCAAGAAAGAACTGCTGATCCACAGACAGGGACTGCAGAGAGCCTTTTCTCCATCGCACCATCAGAAAAAGCCCTGATAAACACGCAAGGCTGTCAAAATAAGGGAACGGCGAAAGCCAGCAATAAGCAAGCAAATCTGAGCTTGGTGTCTTCATCAGAACAAAGTGAGACTAGTGGAGTAAGGCAGTTCTCTTCACTTAATTAGTGTTTCTTCTGCCTCGTGGAAGAGAGGCAGGAAGGGGAAGGTTGATTGCCTTTTATTTCGCAGCCTAGCAGCTTCACTGCTTCTATGTCTTTATTACCCGCAGAGCCTCAAGATTTAGAGCGGCGCTGCAAACATCAATTTCAATAATTACAAGAAACTGTAAGCGAGCTCGCAAGCACCCGCTCAAGCACGCGCACAGGCGCCCATTTTACAGTGACGCTCCCTTTTATGACCATATTTGACAGGGGTGTTTAAAAGCGCATGAGCACAAGCACGCAACACTTCAGACGGGGGAATCAAAGTGGACTCGGCTGCAGCCCTCTTAGCAGACAGGAATTTAATAATAACCTCGATAAGAAGCCGTGATGTATGTCAACAAGATAAGGATGCTGCGTACAGCCTTCAGAGACTGATGTTATAAATCCTACATGCCTAGATGGATTTAGAGGAATTCCTGTGACAAGAAAAGACTGGATGTAGCTTTGTTTTTAAGATGTCAGCTGCAAAATCCCTGGGAAAGTAGTGTGTTTGGTTGGGGTTATTTATTTATTTATTTTTTTCCACTTCAGACTACGGATTGAACTGTTTACACCTCACAAATAGAAGTGGAAAAAATTCCGATTGCGACTCCCAATCGAATTGTGTGCAAAGTGTATTGTCACACCAAACATAAGGAATGTAATGTCAATTAAAACGACACGGTTTTCAAACAATCATCAGTTAAACGAATTAAAACGGACGAGATTATTCATTTCCAAACACAGACGCAATCGGCAATAATGGAAAAGGAAAGAATCCCTACCCAGTCCTGCATAAACTGGCACCCCATTCAGGCTACTTATCTTTGCCCCTGTGAATTCCAAGATAAAATGCAAAAATGGCAAAAAAAAATTTAAATAAATACTTTTTTTTTTTTTTTTTATAAAAAAAAAATAAATTTAAAAAAAAAAAAAAATCTTTACTTAAGCTGTTTTTGGAGCTGATGCTTTAAGGAATGTGTTTTTTAAAAATGGTTCAGTCCAGTGGGCCACGGACTCATCATCAGGCATGATGTCAAGAAATCTAGGGGGCAAAATCGTCCTGAAACACTAAACTAAGTGTAGAAAGAAAGTTAATAAAGCAACACAGAAACAAGCAAATGATTAGTAAAAATACTAATTAAAGTCAAATGCAATAAAGCCCATGTGTTTTGTGATTGCATATCTGATTTGAATAACACCACTATTACACCCCACCCCCCCCCCCAGTCCCACGAGAGCCAGCGATCTGCACTGGAATTAATTTCTGCTTCATTATCTTTCTTTTACAATTAAAAAAAAAAAAGACAAAAGCGAGAGGAAAAAAAGCCCAAGCCGTAACAACCCGCTTTATCCAACAATCAATACATTTCAAAACCAGAGCAGCCCAAAACATCCATTACAGCTGATAGAGTCATGTCTTGTCTAAATGGCAGCCTTGTTCAAGCAGGTTCCCAAAGCTCACAACGGTGCGCACAATAAACCACATCTCATCTTCGCTCGTACCGAGGCGAAAACTGCCATTTGAATAAAATCAATAACACTGTAGACTTAGACTTTATTGTGTCACTTCTTGTCGCCTCCTGTCTGCCCATGTTTCTTTCATGAGGCAGGTGCTGTGCTATGCTCTCTACTGTGCAAAATCCCATAAGGATCACTTAAAATGGTGAGGATCAAATTATTGCCTCTCCTCTCGATGTCGTGACTGACACCCTCACATTTTCCTGTCAGGAGCACGTGTCCGATAGCTAAAAATTCAAGCGCTATGTTTACAATAGACGATCAAATTTGCAACAAAGCCTCTCGATGGGCAACAAAACCAGACGCTGCGCTGGCTCACTCCAGAAATATGCAGATACTAATAGGAAGACGAGTTCTTAACGCAGAGCTTTAATTACTCTGTAAGAATCTATAAGCAAATTGTCTGTAAGTGATTTAGAGTAGAGTAAAGGTGAACGTCTGATCAGACTAATTAAAGCCCTTCGTTACATAAAGCTAAAGAATACGAACCCGGGACAGAATGAGCTGCGGGGTAACGCGGTGATAAAGGTGGGAGAGGAAGTCTTGTTTTGAGAAGTGAATTACTGCACCTCGCTAAATTCCCGTCGCTGCGCCTGTGGGTTCATTAAACGCACCAAAATGTCAACCGAACCTAAACCGATTTCGAGAAAGATGTGGCCACTTTCGCAGCGTGCAATCTTTCAACAGCTTAAGGCAACAGACTTATTACAAATTGACCCATTAGACAGTGCTGCTGTGGCTTATTGTTTACACTTTGCTCCTCTCCCCCACCCTCTCTCTCTCTCAAGCTCAATCTCTCCTCTCCCTGCACCATGCAGGTTAGCACAGAGGAAGCCCTATAGAGACATCAAAGCATTGTACGAAACCAAGCTTTTTGTCCATGCTGAGAAAAAGCCAATCGACGAAAAAAAAGGAGTCGTCCGAAGACGAGACGGCGATCTGTTGCTGCATCATTCGTATGCAACCAAGCCGTTGAAAAAGACGTCGGCCTGAACCGCAAGGGCAAACCAAGGGCAGATGCTGGAGAGGCCACACGACGGTTTCTATCTGATGACTCAGAGCTGATTAGAGCACACAAAAGCAGCAAGGTCAATATCCCTCAGGCCCATAATTCACCGGTTTAGTCAGCCCTGCACGCTCGCTATTAAAACATCAGGCAGAATTTGATCATCTCGCTTCAAGCAGCAGTAAAAAGAAATCTAGTGCTGCTTTGCTATTAGAAAACGCAGCCCGGTCAGGTTTATTAGCCAGTCGTGCAGAGGGCTCGGCTTTTAAATACCACCCCACGTTGCTCTCTGTGAACACGCAAATCTTTTGAAAGGGAAGAAACAGAGGGGGGGGGGGGTCCTGCACTCTCAGCTGACAACTCACACTCAAAAGATTTCAAAATGATGGCTTATTATACCCGTAACATCTAAGAATCATGTTTTTTTTCCGAATGCGGTCAGAGACTTGGCAGGTTGCAAACTGAACGGCGTTCAAGACTGGTTACGTAAATGATTCGGAATTACAAATAAGACAACGGTTTTGATTAAAATCGGCTTTTCAGACATTATTAGCCATATCACCTTCCCACAGCATTATCAGAATCATCCATGAAAGATAAAATAAGAAATGATTCTGTACTGAAGTGCAGCGTTCACCCCGATACTTTGCTCTCTGCATGAACTGGTCACTTTAGAAAAGCTTACCAGCTACTGGCACTCTGAGGACAATCAATAGTAGCTGGTTGGTGGTGGTCCTGTGGGGGTCCTAACCATTACACAACAGGTTAAGTCTGTAATTGTAGAACTACAAAGTGCTTCTACATGGTAAGTGGATCAGATCAACTGGGCAGTGACTGTAGAAACAAGGAGGTACCTAATAAAGTGAAGAGTGTGTGTTGGGGATGGGTTATATGACCCATATTTCCCATTTATTTGGACACTGGAAATGGATTACGAATAATAAATGATAATTTTGTATTGTTTTTTTTTGTTGCTGTTCCAGTGCAAGGTTTGTGATGCAAATATGCTTTATAGTGCCAATTTTTAAAACTAGGACATTATTTTCTTACAAAATAGTATATATTATTGTGCTTTTAAAATAAGTGAATAAAACCGTATTTATGTGAGATGTACATATGTCTTATACATAAAATAGAAGTAGTCCAAGAATAGATCTAAGAATATTAAGTCAACTGTTTATTCCAATTTACTGCAAAAAATTATTGAATAGACAAAGTCTAAGTTTAAAAACCATAAATAGTTTCTGTGCAACTATGCATTTTTTTGAACATTTTAATTGCCTGGATTATTTGTAAACACAGTGGGGAATATAAGAGAACAAAAAAGTATTAACAGTTTTTTTAAAAGACAAGCAAAATCATTAACATGGGCAAGATTACTTCAGTGCATGGTTCTAAATGACCGTTTCAATTAATTTTCGATCAAATCCCCATCCGTTTAAACATAAAGTCCATCCTCTGCTACTTCGCCAGAAAATGATCCATTACTTTGTACGTAGACTTGGTTGACTTTGCGGAATTATTACAAGTTTCTTTGCATGTGCTTGTGCATGATGATGTTTATTTATAAATGAGAACTACAGAGCTCCTTCTAGAATGTGACTGAAGGGTCCAGATTCAAGCCCTGCTAGTGAAAACCATAAATCTTACAGGTCAGATTTCTTAACCATTTGCAACTATACTCACATTAGCAGCCCCTTCAAATTCGTATCAAAAGGAACCACAGAAACATATGTACAGTTATCCCTCACCCATTGTGGGAGTTACCAGAGTCCCCCAAGACAGGTTAAAATCCATGAAGTAGTAATCTTGTAGTTATTTTATTATTATGGTCACTGAGACAATCAGCGGCCAGAAGACAGAACACAGTGCTCTGGTTGGATGCCTTCAATTCATCACCAAAGTGTGTTGTGTACACTCAGGTGGGCAAACTAGCTCAAGCGGTAGTGTCATACACTGAATATGCTTCAATATCGTGGGATTCTGCAATATACAGCTATTTATATAGTAACTAGGATTTTATTTTTGACTAAAACAATATAAAAAAAAGGATCATTCGAACATATTTACAATATATTATATCAAGTGCAATATGTCCAATTTGGCATTTGGTAATGACCGTTTGTTTTTTCCGACCGTTCATTCTTGTATAGTTTTTTCCAACTTTTGGTTCAATTTCATGCAGTTTATTGTGTAGTTTGATGTCCCATTTATTTTGCCATTTGTTTGTGTTTGCCCATGTGAGATTGTACACAATACACTTACTGGCTGATGGATGGAAGGGAACCAACCAGAGCACTGTGTTCTGTATGCTGGGCGCTGATTGTCTCAGTGACCGTAAGTGTGGGAAGGTTTATAAAACTTTGAAATTTCTATAAACAATAAAATAAATATAAGGTCACTACTTCACTACATGGATTTTAACCCATCTTGGGGCACTTGGAATGTAACCCTCACGATTGGTGAGGGATAACTGTATATGTTTCTGTGGTCCCTTCTGATGATAACTTGAATGGGCTGGTGAAGTGAGTATATTCACAAATGGACATGAAGATTTCCATTTTACACACACGCGTTTTGGTCCTAATAACCAGCTGGCCTATGTTACAAGACGGGACGTGCTATGTAACATATTAAATGTTTATTAAACCTTTATTGTGTGATTTACACGTATA
>JAVSBV010000037.1:4289534-4303346 GCA_033117975.1 Parotocinclus spilosoma | reverse complement strand
TTACAGTATTATGCTTCGCATGCTGAGTACCTATACATTGTGTTGTAGATCGTTTCGAAAAACTTGTTTGCAAATTTTTTTTCCCATGAACAAAGATCGTAAGCAACAGTAGTTCTTGTTTGTACGTTCGCTATGCATGTAAATCGCACAATAACGGTTTAATAAACGTTTAACATGTTACATAGCACGTCCCGTCTTGTAACATAGGGCATATTGCTTTAATCGGAACAGTGGTTATTAGGACCAAAGTTACTACAAGTATTACTACAAGTAACACGTACTAACAATCAGCATGCCTCATTCAATTCATGTGAAAGTCTTTCCTAATCAGAAGCCCTGGATGAATACTGAAGTATAAGAAGAACATAAATATCTACTGCCTAAGGGCCATGACTCTGCTTTTAGATCTGGTAATACTGAGGTCTACAATTCAGCCAAGGCAACCATTGTTAAAAAAGTACAAACTGTTTGTCGAGGAGCATGTCGACAACCCCCGCCGCATGTGGAAGGGCAACCAGACCCTCACAAACTACATATCACCTCCAACTCAGCCCATATAGCAGTGCCTTACTCGCATACAAGCTTAATCTGTTCTATGCTCGCTTTGACCTTAATATCAGGCAGCTTTGAACCAACAAAGTATTTTAAGCAGTCCTCCTCTATCCAGTAACTCTCTCAGACTCTTCACAGCAGATGTGCATTCACTACTGAGCAAAGTAAATGCAAGAGAAGTTGCTGGCGTCCCCAGATGTGTCCTCAGAACGTGTGCTACTCAGCTAAACCAGATCTTTACTGACCTTCAATCGGTCATTGGCCCATGTTGCTGTTCCCGCATGCTGGAAGACCACCACCATCATCCTGGTGTCTCATTATTCTGTTCCACCTTTTTTGTATGACTTCCACCCGGTTGCACTCACTCCAATTACAATGTTATGCTCTGAGAAACTGGCTGTCAGTCATTTGAAGACGATGCTTCCTACATCAGTTGATCCACATCAGATTGCATACCACTAACAGATCAACTCAGGATGCCAATTCCACTGATTTCCATGCACCTGGACAACAAAAACAGCTACATATGGATGCTCTTCATTGATTTCAGCTCCATCTTCAACACGGTCATCCCCACCAGGATGGTGTCCAAGCTGAAGGACCTTGGAATTCGAACCAATGTGTAACTGTGTATTGGATTGGACATTTGTGCCGCAAGAGTGTGTATTGAGTCCTCTGTCCAAACACAACAACACTTTTCCTTTACACACACTCCTCTCTCTCGCTTACTTATCAAATTAACTTTTTAATACATTATTTCTCATCATATTTCTCTAGTAAAATAATATTTTAGTCATCCGGCCAGTTTAGCTTC
Source organism: Parotocinclus spilosoma (assembly GCA_033117975.1). Taxonomy (NCBI): domain Eukaryota; kingdom Metazoa; phylum Chordata; class Actinopteri; order Siluriformes; family Loricariidae; genus Parotocinclus; species Parotocinclus spilosoma. The sequence continues at coordinate 4,301,980 of JAVSBV010000037.1, read as the reverse complement.
TGTGAGGGTTGTTTCTCCCCTTTTTTAGTGTTGTGAAATGATCTGCTAATAAAGGACGTGATCATCCTCAACAGGTCAAGCGCAGGAAAACAAATGATTTCCACAGAAATGGCTTTCCCTTTAAACCGTTTTCAGTAATGTAAATCCCTTAACATGTCCTGAGCTAAGGGATATTTTAAGGCATACTGTGCAACACCCTTATGTTATTTCCTCATTTAAGGAAAAAAAAAAAACCTTAAGTGTCTCACTTGAGGGGAAACCTTAAAGTGCTTTGTGCAAACGAGCCCTGGTCCCATTATGCTCCTGGAGGAATTTTACAAAAAGAGTAGCTTTTGGCCACTGATGTTCTTACGCATGTAATGATCAGTTCTGCAAAAAAAATGTAGCCACTTTAACAGGAAAATGACAGCAGAGGTATGAGTCTCGTCCTATGCCTCCCTGCTCTACCCTAATTCAGAGCTTTTCTCATTTTAATATGCAATGCTATGCATTGGGCAGGCGCTTTAATTGAAAGCAATTTACAGGTGAGCTGGGTAACTAAAGTTCAACAGCCTTAATCAAGGGCCCAAAAGTGGCAGCTTGGTGGAGTGGATTTCATACTCACAACCCTCTGTTCTGTCACTATAAAAAGCACTTTTACGTCAAACTTTTTTTTTTTTTTAGCATTCAGAACTGCCCCTTCTCTCAGGTGTCCACAGTGCAGGAACTGGTAACGATTGGAGTTACTGGAACTATTGGGGTTATCACAGCTCCTACTTGAGGGTGGGTACTTTTCTCAGGACCTTGAGTGACAAGTACCACAAGTTGAGGGCATATATATAAGCAACATGCACTGCTCACACAATTTTAGTTTGTAATAGTGTTGTGAGCAGTGTATATAACCAATATTTTCACACTAAAAATAGGGAAGACCAAAAAAAAAAAAGGGTAGACAGAAGTCTAGGCACTGGTGAATCATCTAAGCAAAATAAAAAAATATTCTCTAGCATTATGAGAAAGGCTCATCACCTCCTCTGGTGGTACAGAACTGAAAGGTTGGTGGTTTAAATCCCATGATGTTAGTCAGAATAAAAATCAATCCTTCATTAAGTATTCCTGTGATTTCAGAAGCCATGTGTAGTTATACTTAAAATGCAGCATTGTTGAATTTTTTAATAAAACCATCAGCAGTGGTTTGGCTTGAGACTCAAAGCTGCTGAAAAGTTTCCAGGTAAAGCCTATTATCACATGATCGCTGAGGGAAAAAAAATAAAAAAAAAATCACAGGTGTCATTATTAGAAATACAGACTCTGGTCTGAAATAAGCTACAGGTAAGAAATATTGACTACAGAGAAAATCATGGCACAAAGGCAAATTTCAGTTAACATGCTATATGTTTATGAAACATTACATCAATTAATGAAGTCATGCCCAATAAAAACTCTTCTTTATTGTAAATAAATATGACATTCGTTTCTGCTTATTGCAGATAACCACCTTTAGATTTTAATTTATGGTTTATCTTTGTCTCTGAGCTCAGTGTCATTCTTTAGGAAGTCTGCTTAGGTGTGTGTCCTAGCTCACTAATTTACTTATATAAAGCAAGTAAAACATTCAAAAAAATCTGAAAACTAATAAAGCAGATTTTCTTCAAGTAAGCAACGGTGAAACGGCATTATTCTACTTAATTTTTTTTAGATAAAACAGGCCTCGAAAAAATTATTTCAATAAAAGCAGAATAGTTTATTTCCATTAATTTTGGGACACCAGCAACTAGAGTTACATGTAGGAGCCTGAGTGCCGAGCATAATAGGGAGCCTTAGTGAGCTCCATGGTCTTGGATTTGCTGGGATAGTCATTCATGTAGGGGCTAACGCCTACAACACTATATGGCTTCGCATCCCAGTCGGGAAGGTGCTGCTTTCATCTCCTGCAATATTGCCCACAATCTTATGGCAGGGTTAGTTAGGGGCATACTATCCAGAGCTGGGGTCTGGGAGAAGATAATAAGGTTTAACTAACCGTCTGCTGGCAGCCATGCAACGTCACCTGGATATCACGTTATTAAAACTGTGTCCAATACCTGCATCTGCACTAAACTTAAATGCACTCGAAAGGTCTGTTTTGATCATCTCATTAGGATAAACAGCTTTTGTAGAAATAAAATTATTAAACTAAAGCTAGGATTACTTAACAGTGGATCACTTACAAGCAAAGCAGTGATTGTAAATGAGTTGATCACACACACACAAACACGATGAATGTTTAGCCTTAAATCAAGCCTACCCTCCTGGGTACACTAATGATCGTGAAGGAGGCGTAGCCACAATTTTTGACAAATATCTAGGTGTGAGTGCCAACTCTCATTATAAGGCAAATCAGCTTGAAATACAGACTCTTAATGTGACTGCTCCATCTTTATGCAAGTCTAAACCATACTGTTGTAAGATTGTTGTCACCATTTACCAACCCCCCAGTCTTTACCTGTGTTTTCAGGAAACTTTCTTTCTTGTTTAGTACTTTCAACAGATGAGGTTTTAATTACAGAGGTTTTAGCACAGTTTGAAAACGAGTCCATTTTAGAATCCATGAGTATCACTCAATGTGATGGGACCGACCTATGTAACCATAATTTACATCCAACATAAGGTATCAAAATAGATTACCTAGATGATTCGCAGCAAAGTAATTTGATTGCTGAGCTCTATGTATCAAATAAAATTCGCCTACTCCCTCATTATAACACCAAGTGCGATATTACTACTGATATTCCAGCTACGTTTATTAATAACCGTCCAGGTTTAATGTTAAATACACCTACGGAGACCGATCATCTTGAGCTTGCAACCACCAATTAGAATGCATATTTCCCTCAACTCCTAGATATAGTTGTTCCTGCTAGGGTCAAATGTATTAGGAGAAAAAACAGCTAGCACGTTGGTATAATGGCTACATCCAGTCTCCAGATTAACTAAGTACTAATGTACTTGCAACATTCATGCCCATAAAGTTATAATGAACTAAGAACATCACAGAAAGTGACTGAAGTCCAGCATGATTTTATCAGTAATGACTTCCTTTAGCGATTAAACAGAAAGCATTAGACATACAATTTAATGCTCGTCACCTCACCCATCTATTCAGCAGCCATGATTCAGCAAATGCACTATAATTAAACCACGGATTCAAAAAAGCCAAGCTTGACCCATGTCCAATTACAGACCAATTTCAAATCTACCTTTCCTCTCCAAAATCTTACTAAAAGCTGCCTGATCAGCAGGTATTCTCACATTAAGGAGGCAAGAAGACAGTAACCCAGAATCCCAGATCACCATAAACCTCTTTGACATTGAACCCCCAGCTCTGCCCTTAGTCTAAGGAAAGGATGCACAAATAAAGATCAGGAGGACTGAAGCCCAGCCAGACCGCCCACCAGACTCTCAGCTTGCCATTGGGGTGGAATGGTACGGGATAGACAGGTTGTTCCTCTAGTTTTCCATTCATTCCAAAATCTATTAATCAAATGACGCTCTAAGAGATGCACTGAAGCATTTTTAGGACTGGATTACAGAGTGGAGTACAGTACATTATATATCTTCATCGTAGCAGTGCTGTCCTCTTAATAGGACGACCACAGTTACGTTTCACTTACACTAAAGATGAGACAGGATGCAGGGTGTTTTTACGCAGGCCTCTTGTTTCAAATACATGAAAATTGGTATTTGCAAGGAAACTGCCTTAATCTCTGCCTGCTTTCATTAGTGATCCTGTGTGTGTCAGAGGAAAAAGCCAACTCGTCTCATTTCTGCTAGGTTGCCCCGAGTGTCAGCCGAAGCTCTTAAAACGACAGACAACCAGGCCAATTACCCTGCTTTTGGCACCCGTAATACAGGGGAAAAAAAAATCTGTTTCTGAGAAGAAGCAGAGCGCTGGCTTGTTGTGTGCACTGTCAGGGAGTGTTGGCAGATAGATCAATTTAATGAGTATACAAAAATTGAATGCACCATCAAGAGTTTTTTTTTTTTTTTGAATGAACATAGCTACAGAGTGCATGATAGTAACCTTGATGTGGACTGAGGCATTGATTTCTAATGAATAAGTGACAAATCAAAGAGAGTGTGATAAAAACAAACTGTCTCTATTGGGTAAAATAGAAAGGTCAAAAGGGATAAAACGCTAAGCTAAGGGAGTAAATTGACTGTTAAAACAGGCAGGCTTTACAGAAGCTTTTAAAGAAAAGCCAGGGCAGATGAGTGATTCTACCCTTCAAAACTCCATAAAGTTAATCCCGTCTTTATGACTTGCAAACGAAAAGGAAATCCTTAATCTTAATAAAGCCACCTGCATACCAGGCTCAATCTCTCCTTTCACAACAAACGGGTTCTGTTTGGAAGCCGTACCGCGCGTTGAGCTACGGCTCATACTCTGCTGTTTTAAAGTGAAGAAATCAAAGCTTGGATCAAAACAAAATCCCAGCGCATGGAAATCCAGCCTGAGCATTGACAAATCAACTCCATTACATGCCCTGGCTTCATAAGGCTTCTCCCCGCAGTACGCCCCGACACCTCATAGGAAAGTACCTCCATTTACAACACATTACTTACTGTGCTCCGCCTCTACCTGCTTCACACCCTGACAGCAGCCCCTCCAAAACGCTCTCCCGGGTCAACTCGATCCATATTGTGGCTCAAAAGATGGATTCACGCCTTACCAAAAACACTAACCAGATTACTTTGGTATTGTCTCGGTCTCCCCGCGGAGAAGTTCGGAATGGAAGGCAGTATTGGAGCAGACAAAATGATTGATGAAAATAAAGCCGCGAGAAAAAAAAGAAAAAAAAAATCAGTGGAGAGCATCGCATTTTCATAGCGGCCAGCAATCGTCATTTGTGAGTACACTAATAACAGGGCATCCGTGCAGCGACGGACGATGTTTGCCTTCGTGGACAGTCACCGAGCCGACCGCGTGAGAGAGAACACACTGCAAATCACGGTTATCAAAAAATTATTGGCATTTGGATTATAAAAGATTTAATGGCAGCAATTGAGACCAAAAAAAAAAAAAAGAAAATGTCATTATATCTTAAATGATTTTCTGTATATGAGCACAGTAGGTGGAGGTGGTGGTGTGGGGGGGGGGGGGGGGGGGGTATACATCAAGTATCTTTAGCAGAGGAAAAGCAAGCACAGCTGTGAAGAAGTATGTTCAAACTGTTCAAACACAAGCTCCCTCTGTGGGATCATGAGATGTCTTCATGCCCTCTAGCCAGTTGGGGATGATTACTAATAGATGCCTCCTACTCTGTTTGACTGCCTCATTCCAATTCACAAAGAAGCCAGACATTATTTCACCATGTCTCAACCAACACTAAAGGACAGCAGTGATTCCAACCTTGCCTACGACTTTTAGTCATTTACACATGGCAACCAGATTCCTTTCAGCCTGTGTGTTTTGGTTTTTCAGTGGAAAAAAAAAAAAAACATACAATAAAATGGCACAGATCTGTCCACATACTGTTTCTTTTTAGCCTTTTAACAGTTGATGGAAAAATCATGAGATTGTTAAATATTTTTCCACTGTTGCATTTGCTTTGTCTAGAGTGATTAGTGTTGACGGTCTGACAGACGACTCTGTAGTACATTTTTCTTGACGATGATGTGGATTAGCAGTATAATCGATCCATAACCTCATATTACTGTGATTGTTTTATATAGGGTACGGAGTACAAGGCAGGAAATGTGTAATGGGTATTTAATGGACGTAATAAGATTAAACGACTGGCCAGTACGCCAGACTCGGGTGTTTACTTTTTCCTTGAAGCGCACTGACTTGGTTATTGTTCTCAGAGAAAAATATTAAGCCGCTATTTAGCCAAGACACATGGCTGCTGCTATTTTAACATTCACACAGACACATGTCGCAATCTGGACGTTGTCTGAAAACATATTACATACCTGGTGCAAATATATGTATATACAGTATATATTGTATGGAATATTGTAGTCAAGTCAAATTTATTTATATAGCGCTGTTTACAACGGAGCATTGTCTTAAAGCAGCTTTACAAATCTTAGATTATCTTAAAAGGCCAATCCCAAATTGAGCAAGCCTAGGGCGACAGTGGAAAGGAAAAACTCCCTGAATGTAGAAGGAAAAAACCTTGGGAGGACCAAGACTCAAAAAGGGACTCATCCTCCATGGTGGCCTAGACGTTAACTGAAATAGTTAAGTTTGTATTCATTGTATAATGAAGCATATAATAACAAAGCAAAAGTATAAAGCAAAGTAAAGGATGAGAGTTCTTGGAAGGCACATTGTGTAAATCTGCAGAAATACAGGACAAACTTTTTTTTGACTTAACCTTTAAGTGAGCATAAGAATAAGACCTATAAGACTTTTCAATATGTCCAAATCTTTGACCAGTACTGTCCCTGTCCCAACAGCATATTGCTAAATTGTCTATTAATAGTTTAGCATGGAGCATGTTACACTGATTTATTTACAGGAATTAATAGTACAATTAATAACATTATTCTCCTATTAAGAATTAGGCATCACCTGAGCCTATAAAATTAATGGCAACAATTCCTCTTTCCTACCCCGCAGAGAAAACAAGGTCACCAAGATGTGAAGCAGGTAACCTGGACAGAGATTTACTACAGTAAACACAATGCAAACAATGCATACCAGGCAGGCAATTATGCCAGCACATTCAGAGTGCACAGCGAGTCTACTCTGGCACACCAACAGTCAACTGTTATGTGTTGTAAGAAACAAGCCTTGGTTGACAAGTGAGTTCATGCTGGGGGGGTGGAGGGGTGGCTTTTTCCCCCAATCACACGCTGCTAAGAGCTCTATTCGGTCATGGTGCAACACAGTGGCAGGTGGCCATACAATCCTGGCCGTGTCTACTGAATGGACTGGAACACAATAGCACGCTCCTGATCTTATTTTCCAGCACAAACAAACCTTCAGAAAATACCAAGCAGCCTTAGTGATACATTCTAACATACTAACATCAACTACTTAAGAGGAAGTGTTTTCTAAATAAAAGAAACTAAACCTGTCATGGCCTGCTGCCACTTATTCGCCATCTATTCTCTGCCGATGACAGAATGTATCCATTCTGAGTTCCCAGGCCTTGCTGAGGATTAGGGCTCAGGAGACATGCCAGTTCCATTGAGATAGCTGAAGACATTCTGAAGATACACAGTGAGTCAGTTTTACAGACATGCATTAAGCCCAGTCTTGGAACAAATTGAAATATTAATGGTGATTCACCCTTGAAAAATAATCTAGCACTGGGCCTAATGTTTCGGAACCCGCCCTTAAGCGCCTCATTGAGATTTGCTAACAAACGACTAAGACTGCAGTGACTATTTGATAAAAGCAAGAAAATTAATAACTGGAAAAAAAAATCTGAATATGCTAAAAGGATCAGAGCAGTTCCTGCAGGTGGAAGCAATGAGCTTGAGAACCTGGAAGGGACACCGAGTTTGTAATCTTAACGTTAAGAGGTGCGTTTACAGAACACCATGTTGCAAGCGCCTAGTGAATTTTGGGCAGGGCTCCTGGTCCTCTGCCACCCTAACCTGCATCACTATGGTCACTGTATTCATAGAAGCAATTCATTTCAATTATGAGCAGGTAGACACCGTTTAACAACCATTAAGCATCTGTTAACTTTCACGATCCAGGTCTTAAATTATAAATACAATCTGTGTGTTCATTCCTGACACTCCGTTATGAGCTTATCAAATTAAAAAAAATGTTTAGCATGTGTATTTTATCTGCCATAAACCGATTGTGTCTCTAATTTTGATCGTCTAGTTGGATTTCGTGTTCTTGATTATACAATCATCAAATGCAATTCTATTTTTAAACAGCAGAGGGTGCAGTCATTCTCACAGGCACATGCTGCATCTTTTTTTCACTGAAAAGATTCAAAGAAGCAAGATTCTTTATTGGCATGAAAACCCCGTATCGCCAAAGCTCCGCTACAGAAGAATCAAAATTTAGTTACAATTTAAATAGTAATTTTATAAAACTTTTTTTTTTTTTAACAGATCCTTATATACCTTTTTTACTGCAGGGAACTAAAGACTGTTTTTGCAAGTACACTTTTGAATTTTATTTTTATAATCAGAAATTCAAAAAAATATTTCACTCATGATATGGTGTCACTACAGTATTTTTTTAATTGTATACAATTTTCAGCGCACTCTGTATAAAAAGAAATATACAAAAAAACATGCATTGTTTTGAAATGACATCAAATGTAAAAATCATGAGAAAATCAAAGCAGGAGCACGTAGTGTCATGACACCCTCATTTCATTTCATGACTATTGATTTACTTGCATAAAAACTACTTACTTGTTAAAAAAACTACTTGCATATCTAGGAACTAGATTAAAGTCTGTGTTGCACATGGACATTCAAGTGTCACAGTTTTCTCTGCCTAGAAGACGTGATCTGGAACCTGTTCCCTGCAAAAAGGTTTAAAGTGGTAAAAAAGGTGCATGTCTGCACTGGAAATTACGGTTTCTTCAAGAGGACTCATTCATTTTTGATTGTGTGTGTTTATACGGTCTACAGTGTGTGTGAGATTGTTAGTGTGTGCTTGTTCTGAACATTCAACCATTACCCTTCGTTTAAACCACATGGGGTTACGGGCCAGCCAGTGCCCACCCAACAACTCTGGGGCAAGAACAACACTAGATGGGCCGCTAATCCATCATAGGGCGCGCACAGTTACACACTAATGGCCACTTTAGAGACAACGATTACCCTAATACGCATGTCTGGATGGTGGGAGGAAACCAGAGTACCTGGAGTAGACCCACGCAGACACTGGGAGGACATGCAGACTCCACACAGAAAGGACCCAAGCCACTCCAGCCTGGGATTGAACCCAGGACCTTCTTGCTGTGAGGAGGCGGTGCTACCCACCGAGCCACCGTGCTGCCTGCTTGTTCTGAACAGAGGATTTGATGAACAAGTTATTATATACAAGTTATTACCAATAATTATAAGCTAGATGGTAGATGACGCATCTCCACTGCATCTCTGACGCATTTACGTATTGTTGTAAAAATAACCTTAAAATGTACATTACCGTAACATGAAACCTCCTTGTGTGGATGAGTTTAAACAATGCATGAACATAGTAACTGTTCGCAGTACCCATATGTTTTCCACAAATCCACTTGATAAGGATTTGGCAATATTTCACCCACTAGAAATCTTGCAGCAGGTGTGTTTCTTTCTGTGCGCTCCAGTTTTCCTCAACACTTACTTTACACCCTCCATACTAGTTCACCAGTTCAGGTGAGTCTGAACAGTAAAGTAACCATTGGGTACAATGTTGGCACTACTACCACAACTGGTTTTGTTTATTCTGTTAACAACATTTATTTCAGATGATGGCAAAAGGTAAAACTAATCACTAGGCAAATACATAAAACTAGTACTCAGGACAGAGACATAACCATTTAATCATTCATTCATTCATGATTACAAAATACAATTCAGGGTGACTGGGGAGCAACAAGGCAGGAACCAACAGTAAATTGCCAAAACTTTTGGCCCTAACAAGTCTTTTTTAAGGAAAAGTGACTAAAGCTTTTAGGTTTCCTATTTTACAGCTGCTTAGATGTATTTTGACTGCAACTAGTTTTCTGCATTATTATTAACTGTGGTGTAACAAAAAAGTTATTTATTTAGCAGACTCTCTTATTCAGAGCAACTTACAACTGACAACTAAGTAATTGTGAGTTAAGGGCCCAAAAGTGGCAGCATAGCAGAGATGGGATTTTATATTTTATAATGTTTAAAACATTTACCAGCAAAGGAAAGAAAAGGAACAGGTTTATATTCTGTCAAGACTGCAATTATTTTCTCTGCTAGCAGGTGCAGTTTTTCTACTACTAAGTTCTCATTCAGACTCATTCATGAATGACATCTTTATTTCCTATTAAAATTGTGTGCGTGTTTGTGTTTATTGTCATAGCAGTACATTGAATGGCTTTACATATGGTAAAACATAAGAGATACAGAGGTAAACAATTATCTAGTACAGATTACGCCTCTACAGTCAAATTGGGTGTCTAATGTTCAGTGATTTAAAGATGTCAAACACTTGTCGTTTTTTGCCAAAATCATCTTTCATTCAGCTTGCTGTGATGTATTACCAAACGTCTTGATAGGTGTTGCCCTATAAACTGGAAAAATCAGATTAAATCCACTATCTTTTCTCAATTTTTCAGCAATTCATGACGATAAGGTAAGAAATAAGAGATCGAATTAACCGCATTAGTTATAAAAGCACTGACAATACACAAGGGACTTAGAACTATGGATACACACAAAACTCAAGCAGTCATGCAGGCGACATCTGAGCACCATATGTCTTATTCACGTATACTCTGCTTGATTGCCCAAAAGTATCAATCCAAATCTAGTCCTCATTAAGGCTGCACGAAAAATCAAGAAATAACGGTAGGTTTATTGATAAAAGAAAGAGGCGCATACTTTGCAAATAGTCTGCAATACCTAGGAAAAGATACTACTGGAGAACGAGAGAAGTGTGACACTGAAAATGTGAGCGACATCCAGGTGCACAGAGCAACAAGAACAAAGCAACAACAGCAGCAGAAAGAAGGCAGCCCCTCGGCCAAGTCGGATACAATAAATATAATAAAAAATAAAGTTCAATAAAGCTCACGTCTCAACAGGGTTTGCAGCATGTAATGAGAATTCAAGATGTACTGACCCCGTTTTTTATTTTAAATACAATAAGGATATCTGAATTTTGGAAGGTTGTCGGTACTGTTTGGATTCTTTTAGGCCCAGGGAGTAACAGGATGTTTGATAAAGTCATGGCAGGTTGCATGATGAACGCTTACATGTTCATTTACAGTATTTAGGTGCATGTCTGTAGAGCAACTTACAAATAAGCAAAGGAAAGGAGGGTTTAAGAATACACCCAAGCCCCCCCCGAGAGCTAATTAGCAAAACCATTATTTAAACTCGTAATTATTAGGGTGTGGTTGCACTAGGTCTTATGCACTCTGTGCCGTGCCTGAGCAGGATTGACCACCACAGTCCGGTTTGTTGGACCTTATGCGTACCGTACCAATCCCAGGTCTATTTGAAGAGGTTTAGACAATATTTGTGATGGAAAAATCGATAAATTTGTAGTGTGGGATGTGTGTCAGAAACAAAAAAAAGCCACAAAATAAGCACAGTGGACCATCAGAAATTGAACTTTTTATAGACAATCATGCTCATAGTACAAGGAAACTGGGTATTGTGTGATTACACCCTTATTCACAAGTCTCAAGCACTGTAGCAATAATATGCTCGGTAGAACAGAATTAAATCTGATCCATTAGTCAATCATTCATTTATTTATTTTCTATACCCATCATCATGGGCCTATCACCATGCCACCACTCCACTGCAGAGCAGATGCGTACACACTAAACTCCAACGGGAGTTTCTGGAACTGTGAAGTAACCACAGTTAATTAAATCCAAGTAAATACAGACGCCAATACTGCCCATATTGGGCCTAAACCTAAATAATGATTAAAAAAAATAAATAAATAAAAAAAAATTTTAAAAGGCTGCTTTCCAGACTAAACAAAATGAAATAGTATTTTGAATTATTCTAAAGGTAAGTAAAACACTTGCAGTTATGCAATAAGATCAAAGATGTCTGGTATGGTTTAGCTCTTGCCTACACGCCAAACAGCCATAACATTAAAACCACCTGTCTAATGCCGTGTAGGTCCCTGTTGTGCAACCAAGACTCTGACCCCGTCGTCAAGGCATGGACTCCCCAAGATCTGTAAAAGTAACCTATGGCATCTGTCAGTAGGATATTAGCAGATGCTTTAAGTGTGATGAATTTGAAACTTTGCTTTCCACGGACAGAACTCGTTTACCCAGCACACCCCTTATCTGATTGAGATCTGAAGAACATTGAAGACATGGCATGGGTGCACTTGCAACACTAAGCGTGCACACATGCACTTAATGATCTGGTGACGATGAGATTTTTACAGTTATCTGATTATTTAAGTGGTCAGGTAACTAAAACTAGATGTTACCTTAGTATTTGGAGTACTAATAGCATGTATACCAGTTACCTGATTTCAGTCGGATTTGGCCAGCTGCACATGTGCCAAAAAAAAAAAAACATGGTTGCCATTCTTACAACATGGTACACCTATTCTTAAAGGTTTCTCTTCTTTTGGGCTTATTTAAATACAGTCGATTCCGGTTAATGGGACCACATCGGGCCACGATAGTTTTGGTCCTAATAACCGGCTGGTCCGATTAAACAAACATGCCCTATGTTACAAGACAGGACGTGCTATGTAAGATATTAAATGTTTATGAAACCTTTATTGTACGATTTACACGTATAGCGAACGTACAAACAAGAACTACTGTTACTTA
>JAVSBV010000037.1:4264906-4276465 GCA_033117975.1 Parotocinclus spilosoma | reverse complement strand
AAGTTTCATTATAGACTGAATTCATTCAAGCCCTACGATGCCACCCAAACGTTCTGCAAGTTCTACGGCTAAAATAGAGTATAAATACTTAAATAAATATAGCGTTCCTACTTTGTGGATTTTCGTTTATCGCGGGTAGTCCTGGAACATAACCCCCACCATAAACGAGGGAACACTGTGTACTTTATTATGATCAGCTTCTTGTTTCTATACTTCACTCTCCTGCTTACCACAGAGAAGCACTTTGTAGTTTCCAATTGCAGTCTGTAGTCCATCTGTTTCTCTACATACTTTGTTCACCCTTTTACTCTGTTCTCTAAGGGTCAGGACCCCCACAGGACCACTACAGATCAGATACTATGTTGAGTGGTGAGTCAATCTCACTGATGTGGAGGTGTGTGTCATGCTGATATAAATGGATCAGACATTGCAGTGCTGCTGGAGTTTTTAAACACTGTGTTCACTCACTCTGCACTCTATTAAACGTCTACCATGCTACTTTGTCGTGTGGAGTAGAAAAGTAAAGTAAGAGGCAGTAGCTCATAAGACAGTAGACATCTAGGTGGGTGGACTATTTCAGTGACTGTGGTGTTTAAAAACTCTTATTTTCAGTGCCATCTCTGATGCATTTACGTATCATTTACACATACATTTATTGTACCCTGCATAGTGACATAGTGAAGTCTTTCTTCCCCAACATCATCGATTTATGTTTGCTCCCTGGTTCAGCACAGAATTTTAGCAAATTATTTTGGTTCACAGCCGACTTTCAGTGACTGAACCAAAATTGTTTTTTTTCTATTTCGTGGATCCACCGCAGTACTAATGGTTGAAATAAAAAAAATATATATATTTATTAATTTTTTTTTTAGCTTTTTCCTCCTTCCCGTGGAGAGCCAACGGTATTGTTCTGTACATAATTGTTTTTCCAAATTCACTTTAATGTAATTGTAGATTAAATACATTTTATTAAAAAAAAAAAAAATTCATTTCTTCCTCATACCTTGTATTGATTCCACATAGTCCTCGAGAAATTAAAAAGTGCTGAACAATAGATTTTTTTTTTCCCCTCGGTCCTTAGTAGATTCTTAAGTAGGGACATCCGAGGAACAAGCAATTATAAAAGTCTGGCCTTACTTATAGGTTAAATAGCCATTTACCAATTTTGCCATTTCCCCTTCTTTCATTAAAACGAAGTATTTAAATATTACGAAATGTAGCAACAAAAGTGAGTGGTTAAGGTTGTGTGTCAAACCAATTGTTTTCAATTCAGATTTCTTAATCAGAAAACACAGGGGAACTACACAATGGGTCAGATTTTCAACTGCAGCAGGAAGAGGAGGAACTGAAATACTGCCATTTTTTGTTCACTGCTCACCTTCTTTGTTCTCCAGGATGTTAGGGGCAAATCCACCCTCGTCTCCCACGTTGGTTGCGTCCTTGCCGTATTTCTCCTTGATGACGTTCTTCAGGTTGTGGTAGACCTCAGCACCGATACGCATGGCCTCTTTGAAGGTGCTTGCACCCACTGGCAGGATCATGAACTCCTGCATGGCTAGCTTGTTGCCAGCATGGGAGCCACCATTGATAACATTGAAGGCCTTAGGAATACAATTAGCTCTATTAACATTGTGCCAAAACCTGAGACCTGTATTTATAAATATGAACTAAAAAATGCTTACGGGCACGGGAAGGATGACTTCTGGGTTTCCAGCAAGGTCGGCAATGTGGCGGTAGAGCGGGACGCCTTTTTCTGCAGCACCAGCCTTGCACACAGCCAGGGAAACTCCCAGGATGGCATTGGCACCAAATTTGGCTGATATTCACAAAATAAATATACAGCAGTATAAGTGACACAGATGGGTAAGTGTAACTATATAAGAACAGAGACACACGTGTAGAGGAAAACATGTATACACTGAAGAATCAAAACATTACAGCCACTCACAAACATTTCCATTCTAAATAGCTTGTTAAAACTGTGCATCTCGGTCAGGCTTATAGTAGAGCTTAACCCAATAAAAACCATGATCCCCATTTGTGGATCGGGTGCTTTAACTTGCCTACTGATGGGATGAGATGGGATGTAGGCGGACAAAAATAAAGTAAAAAATGTTCCGAAATGTTTTTCAGTTAATGGGTTAAGCACACAGTCAGTTCTCGTAGTTGACCATGTTGGATGTGGGAGAAACAGTGTAAATGTAAAGAACTGTTCCAAATGGTTATTGCCATACAACTGCCTGCTTTAGAGTTGTGGGGTGCCCCATTTCAGCAGTGGGAAGTAGTCTTAGTAAGGTGTTGCCTCAAAAGCTCCTGTGAACAATCCCAGGTGGACTGGTCTGGGTCCTCCCCATGTCCACATGGGTTTACTTTGGGTTTCCACCCACAGTCCAAAGGCATGCATTCGTTAACTGATTAAACTAAGCTAAGTAAAGTGGGCCTAGTGTGTGTGTGCATGCATCCTATGATGGATTGTCGCCCTGTCTAGGGTGGTTCCTGCCTTGTGCCCTAGATCGCCAGCTAGGGACCAGAAAAGAAAAGGGAAATTATCTGAACCACTATGTGACCATGTTAAATTCTGGTCAACATCCTGTTTTAGAAAACAAGACATTGTAATGCAGGCGTTCAGTGGCACAAAGCTGTACACTATTTACTTCTGGTAACTGTAAATGGTGGTGATGTGCAGTGGCAAGAAGACGAGCTGGAAGAGCGTGCCCTGCTGGGAACACCTAGGTCCTGAAATTCAGGTGAACATCAATTTGACACGACATTTTCAGAAACACTCTCTTGACCTGGTGGTGCAAATGTTTTGGCTCCTCGGTGTACATATTTAAGACAGGCAGTCAAAGACAGACTTATTATTCTCAATATGACATTTGGAAAAGCTTCGCTTGGGCTGTTCTGCTATTTTTACTACCCGTATTTACATAAGCGATGCTTACATTTGTTCTCTGTACCATCCATATCAAGCATCAGCTTATCAATCTTCTCCTGCTCCAGTACAGACACGTTCTGTAGGATAACAAGGGAAATGAATAAGCCATTTGGCAGCCATCCACGAGCCAGGGTTAAACACAGTGCAGTCAGCACAAGACTTGTGCATGCTAGCATGTCCTTACTACAGTACAGTTAGTTTGTAGAATAGAGGCATAATAGATACATACCTGCATTTTGCTGGTTTTAACAAATAAAACATTGTCCATGCAGATTTGGCTAAATGACTCTTCTATCATAATCATAAACAACAGCTTTATGTATAGTAGCACACACTGTGATGTTAGTCAAAAAATAAATAGTCCTACCTGGCTAACCAGGGCAGGTGCAATTGTTTTATTGATATGCTCAACAGCTTTTGAGACACCTGAAATGAACAAGCAGACCATCACTGATTTATTAGAGAGGGACCATGCAGCTCTTAAGGACTAGGCAATCACAGAACTAGTCCTGGACGTTTCCCAATCATTTATTAGTGTTCAGGTGAGGACTATTTTAGCAGTTAAAGGCCTTTTTCAGGACTCCTGTGATCATCTGTTAGTTGTAAAAGCAAACCCAACACCTCATGCTCTGGTACTGTCAGAGGGCTGAGATGAGCCCCACTTCAGTCACTGCACACACATTTACCTGGTTACACAAAGCTGGGGCCAAGAACTCATTAACATATTTTACAGCTCTTTTCACCCCTGACAGAGGAGAAGTAAAGATACAAAAAGTCAGTCAAAACAGAATCAGTCAAAACAGATTCAGAAGAACAGGACAGAGAAAGAGTGGAACCATGTGGTGACATTACTATATTCCTTTATACTTCATACATAGGCATATATTATAAATAATTTAAAAAAAGAAAATATTTCTTCATATTGTAGGGCATACATTTGAAAACTAGTTCTGTCAAACTTTTCTGACAATCTTTTGCACAAATCAAGCCCGTAAAATGTAATTCAAACTGTAATAAAAACTGATGAAGGAAACTTAAAGCTAAGCAGAATGTAATGTAAAACACTGCTCAGTGATTATTATTTTTCAATTAATTTTTTACTGTAATCACCTTTGCCCAGATAGCGTGTCTTATCATTGTCACGGAGCTCAAGGGCCTCGTAGATACCAGTGGAAGCTCCGCTGGGCACTGCAGCTCTAAAGAGACCTTAGGGAAAAGAAAAAAAAAACATATTTAAAGCATAATAAATACAGTCCAATAGACAGGCAGGCAGGGAGCCTATTTAGTATTTATGATGATGAGTTGCCCTGTAATCCCCCCTCTCCCATGCTGCTGACACAGCTGTTCTTACATACATGGCACACTTAGCTCCAGCTCCTCCTTTACATACTACAGAGGACATATTACATAATATACTGCTCACAAATTAAATATCCTACAATAAAATAGCCCCTAATGTTTGTGAGCAGTGTAGTGAAGTACGCATGTTCCATAACACAAATCATTCTGACCAAAATCTGATAAATCTGCATAGTTAAAATGTGATTAATTAAGTCAGCCTGGGCACAATATAGTATTTAAAGCTTCATGAATCTGTGCTTAAGAGGAGGTTGGGCATCTTTATTACAGGGCCAATTGTATTTAATACATAAATAAATAAATAAATCATTATATATATATATATGTATTAAATAAAATCGGCCCTGAAATATTACTTTGGCAAATAAATATATAGAATTAGCTTCATGAATCTGTGCTTAAGAGGAGTGTGGACATCTTTATTACAGGGCCATATTTGTTTAATTAAAAAAAAATCTTGGGGTGTTAATTACATAAAATTAGCTCTGCAATAAAAATGTCCGCACTAATAATAGTAATAAATACCTTTTTTCTCAAATATTACATAAAAATACATTGCTCACTAAAATTAAGGATTCATTTTTGTGAGTAGTATATTACCACATAAACTAACATCATACTGTTAAAACAGAACATCCCGTTAAGTGGCATCTGTTATCACTACACACAAAGCATCAGCGTTGGTTGGTTTACTTAAACAAACTCAGCAGGTTAAGCAAGAAAACCTGGTTGATAGTGAGGGTACAGCATGTCCCACACCATCACATAAAAATAACTAATAGCTTAAGTGCACAAGAATGCTAGGGAGGTTCTCAGATAGCAGGGGGCAACCCCCTCTTTACTGTTCATTCTGGAAGCCTAACTTGCTATAATGGAAGCTATTTGCTAGAATGGAGGGCCAAACCTTTTTGAATGAGTCTTCATTAACAGTCTGGTCATTTATAGGCAGCTACACACTTGGACTATTAAAGTAGCCCCACATTAAAAAGAAAGAGCCATTCCAAATAGCATGTGTTTAGTAGATATGCCATGCTAGTCCTTTATTGCCTTCATTTACATATGGAAAACATGCCAAACAAATCAATTTGTAACATTTCTTGAAATTGAAACTTTTAAGGTACAGTAAAGGGAATGATAACTTGCTTTAACTAAATGGCAAGGCTTCTGGATTTACAGTGAGTGCTGTAATGCAGTCTTAGCGTATGGAGTTGCAATTGCTATTTTTAACCATCTACCACCCGATCTGCCCCTTTCACGCTACGACACAAATAGGGTCAGGGAGAGCAGGTCTATCAGCTCATTCATTTTATCCTCTCTTAATATGTTTAAGCATTTTTTTTTTAATGTCTGCAATGCTATCACATATCTCAATGTTTGTGAGATACTTTGGCATTAAATAGTTTGAATCTTAAGTATTAAAAAGTTGTTTGAATCTCTCTCAAGCGCCTGACTTGACAGTGTCTTGCACAATGTAAATGGGGACAGCATTTATGTCTTATCTGTTGCTTATCTTGTGTAAAGCGTTTCGTTTGCTGATTTATTCCACTAAGGTTTGCTGAGTGTGTTTTTGTGCTGGTACTGTGACTGGTTTAAGTCCATTTTGGATGGCTGACACCCAAAGTTTATAAAACATATTTCCAAATCTGCTAAACTAACCATTGTGCAGAATAAGGGCGTTGTTAAACCCTCTTTAACGGGAACAGATTTCCGACACTGTTTGCAGAATTTGAGCAACAGCCACCTTTTCAAAGCCAAACAACCTCCACTTTAGTGAGTATAAGCCAATGAAATCAAATGTCAACTGTGAAACTGGTGGTGTTTGTCCCCTGGCGGGCATCAGTCATACGGTTTAGGAAGAATTTGTGGCGGTACTCGGCGCACATGTGCAGTAGTCTGTTCTAATTTACCGCATGTTACAGTGAATATATGAACTCAATGTGTGTCAGTCAGCTCTGCCTTTTGTTAAAACAACAATAACGATATTATTGTGGACAGGGTTACATTGATTCTTAAAACATTCAGTGTACAGACATGTGACGTCTGTTTAATAGAAGATGAAAGTTGAGTGTATGAGACGCATGGATATGTTTGGCCCAGTGTTGCCCACTTTTAATACTGAGAGTTATTAATGCAGAGCTATTCGCTTGTTATGTACATCTTACCCATTTCTGCTCTTCTGTTTATTTTAATGTAACTGTAGATGGAGCATACGATGACATTAACTCTATCAGCACATACTGAGTATACTCAGGTATCATACTAACGGACTTACACAGCTGGCAAACAATTTGGACATTTTTAAGAGAGACCTCTCGAAAGTCCCATAATCTCCTAGGAGAAATGCCAGCGCAACAACATTTGAGCAACTCTAGTATTTGGTACCTTTCTTGGTGTAAAGATCGACCTCGACTGTGGGGTTTCCACGAGAGTCAAAGATCTCACGGGCGTGAATCTTCAGGATCGACATGTTGCTTGATCTGCAAAAAATAAAGACACACACTAAGCCAAAGTATAATCAGTGGGCACGCTTCACATTCATAACGTAAAAAAAAAAATATATATATATTAAAGCAAATATAACGTTCGCTGGGCATTACACTGTATGCCAATGCTGAAAACAGAGCAGCCTGGCACATTATTCGGGGAGGAAATGATCACGGCTCAGAATAGCACGTCATTCACTGTAGTAAGGAAACCACTCAGCACATAGTCCAACTAAATGTAGGCACCCCTTCAGTTAATAGTGTTAACATAATATGTTCTCGTCCTTCTAATAATGAAGTATGCAAGAGAGGAGTTAATGCAGATATTCTGTGTAAAGCTGCGGTTACAAGCAAGATTATACACTAATACCTTGAATCCATTTTTGAACTGACAGTTTAGTCTGGATTAAGAACGTACAGGTTGACCAGATATGCTTTTATAAATACTATTTTATACTAAAAAAGCCGTAAAACAACATGGTTGAGGTTAAAATGACTTTTACAAAGCTCAGCCAGCAGCAGGATTGCTCATATTTTACTCTCAGAGCCACTCAATACATCATGGAAAAAGATAAAGAGCTGGACTACACTGCATGAGGAAAACTAAAGAAAAGAAATCTATAAGTGTATAAGCATAATTATGACGTTAAGATTCTGTATCATTTAATACAGAATAAAATGACTGTAAAATACGACATTTTTTTTTAAACGTGCTGAAATGCAAACAATTAACAAGAGATATGATTTGGTGGTATCGAATGAAAAAACTTGTGGCCTTAACCCATTTACTGCCACATTTTTTTCTACCTTATTTCTGTCCACCCACATCCCATCCCATGCCATCAGTAGGCGAGTTAAAGCACCCAATACCCATGTCAGTGAACAATTATGATTCACAAAACAGGAAGCGGAGACGGTTACACACAGAGTTGCACATGATCCTGCACCATGCAGTGCATTAAATGGTACACAGCACATTGCACTACAAGGCCTCTTAACATTTCAGTGATGACCCCTTTGCCTTAAAAAAAATAAAAATAAAATGTGTCTGTGTGTGTGTGTATATATGTGTATATATGTGTATATATATATACACAAAAGTCAGCTGATAAGAGAAGTCACACAAATGTCATTAAATAGTAACTGGGTGCCAGTATATGCTGCACAATGTTTTACATTTAGACTACACTATAAATAACAATAAATTACACTGGCTTTTATTCTTTATGTCATGAAGATGTACAATCTTTTAGGGATTTTTTTTCCTTAAAATGTGCATAGAAACGTAACTATATTAATATACATTTATCTATTTTGACCCCAATTTATTGGAAAAGTATTAGTCAGAAGAAAGCAGAGTAACTGCTTCCAGATTTTAATTAGTAATTATCTGCTTAAACGCTTTATTTCCATTGTATTTTACAAACTAATACGTTCTACTATTATGCCTTCCTTAGTGATGCTGGAATAATAAACCCTATGGTTTAAAACATTTTTTAGATCTTAAATTTTGTTGTTGGTGCTTTGATATCTTTGCACTCTAACATGCTAGCCCAATGGGTCTTCCAGTCACGTCGGGATTCATACCCATCCCGGTGTTGGACCACAGACACATCTGGGATGCGCCGCTGGAGACACGGCAACTGCGAGCAGGAACTGGTACTTGGGCCAGCTTAAGTGACACTGAAGTTAGTGAATCCAAGATTTTGAAGCTTCACTTACACCAGAATTATATATTTCGCTTAAATGTCCATTGTATCCACTGTATATGGGCTCAGTAAAGCCTGTTCTTCACACAGTCCATTTGTCTGTGTTCTAATACCACACTGTTTAACCAGTACATGAG
Source organism: Parotocinclus spilosoma (assembly GCA_033117975.1). Classification (NCBI taxonomy): domain Eukaryota; kingdom Metazoa; phylum Chordata; class Actinopteri; order Siluriformes; family Loricariidae; genus Parotocinclus; species Parotocinclus spilosoma. The sequence goes on along the minus strand of JAVSBV010000037.1, from coordinate 4,267,842 downwards.
AACATTTAAAAAATCCTGCCTTCTCCCAATCGCTATACGCTTAGGTCTGAACCAAATGCCACAAACTTAGCTACACTGCTCATGGTTCCTACGCACTGAAAAAGTACCTACTAAGTACAAACAGGGGGCAATTTTTCCATCGGTTAAGTACTATAAGTACTATGAAAAAGCGCATATAAATTATTATTTTTTTAAACAGGGCAATTTCTCCAAGGGTTAAGTACTATAAGTACTATGAAAAGGCGCTTATAAATATATTTCTTTTTTACAAACAGGGGGCAATTTTTCCATCGGTTAAGCACTATAAGTACTATAAAAAGCTCTTATAAGCATCTTATAAACTAAATATTTCATATAATTACTATAAGTCTTTAATATTAATTAAACAATAAGGGGTTATTTTTCTCTTAAAATAAGTTAAAAATACATTTAAGGTACCGTAGAAGTTTGAAACAAAAAAAAAAACCCAAATGATTGGGGTTTAATAAATAGGAATAATGGCCTTTTCAGGCATCCGTACTAAAAAGGCAACAAGTGAAGGTCATGCAGTCTGTACTGCGCAGAAATCGATACATGGGTTACGTGCCAAATCGAATACCACACTACCATACTACATAGTGCAGTATTCTGAGATTAGTACACCTACGTATGGTAGTATGGTTACTGATTGCGCACTAATTTAAGGTTTGGGACACAGCCGGCCCCACACAGTTAACACACCCATTGGCGCAGAGCCATTATAAAAAAATCAAATCTCTCCTACGCTTTTCAGGCTGTTGAATTAGAAAGGCCAAAGCGAAGTAAAAAAAAAAAACTATCAGGCAGAATGACTCACTTAATGTCACATGCAGCCGACCGCCATTCACTCAGGCAACGGACATAAAGCGGCGTCTCCAAACGACAAATAGTCCTTAAAGTAATTCCTATCATAATGTCTGCAGCTGCAACTCTAGTGCAAGGTCAAATTAAATCGAACCACCCGGTCCTAACGGTCACTCTACTGCTCAACTAATGACCAACAACATCCTGACTAACTGTAATGGCTGGTTAGCTAGCAAACAACTAATCACCAAGGTCAGGCAAAACGGCTCTTCTTTTAAGACAGAAAACAAAAATGAATGCTCTATGTTAGAAGTTTTTGCTGATTTAGGAAGCGCTGTAGATTTGAAATAAACGCTTGAAATGGGTCTCACCTTGCCTAGCTGTGTGCAAGGGCAGCTGTCTCCTCTCAGTACAAGCACAGAAGGCGGAACGGCTACAGCTATGGCTCAGAGTCAAAGCTTCGCAAAAGAGTCGACTCTCTGATTCTGAACGCACAGACTCACGAGTCAAGTTCAAACCAGACAGATCGAATCTGCTCTAGTTTGTTCAACCACGTGCTACCTTTAGCCAAGAAGCACTTGGACCAGAATTCATGGTCAAGTAACCTTTCAGGGCATTATTTATATATAAATAAGAGCAAAAACAAAAAGAGATTTATACAATGTTGGGAGAAATATGACGGAATAGATTAAAAAAGTTCAATATAATATTATCACGGTGGCTCGGTGGGTAGCAGCACTGCTTCACAGCAAGAAGGTCCCGGGTTCAATGCCAGGGTGGAGCGGCCTGGGTCCTTTCTATGTGGAGTCTGCATGTCCTCCCTGTGTCTGCCTGGGTTTACTCCGGGTACTCTGGTTTCCCCCCACAGTCCAAAGACATGCGTGTTAGGTTAATTAGTGTCTCAAAAAGTGGCCCTTCGTGTGTGACTGTGTGTGTACTACGATGGATTGGTAGGTTGGAAGGACAGGTTGCTCCTGCCCTTGCACCCAGAGTTGCTGGGTGGGCACCGGCTGGCCCGTGACCCTGTGTGGATTAAGCGGAAGATAATGAATTAATGATATTATCTGTATGGAAAAAAACATGGGGTCTGAGGCATATCTGGGAGCAAAGGGTGCAAGCTTGGGGAGTAGCAACTCTAGATAGGGCTCCAGTCTTTCACAGGACACATACACACACTCACTCATTCACTCCCTCACTCTGAGACACTTTAAAGACACCAACTGACCAAACACGCCTCCGTACATGTACCATTGCCTATAGGAATTCAAACAATCTTGTTTTAGTTTCAAAATGGACCCGTATCCTTTGTCATTCCTTGATATCCTTACAGTCTAATATTATATAAAAGCGTCTGCTAAATACTGTAAATGTCAATTGTAATATCCATAATCTTAACGGTATAGCAGTTTCGCGTTGAATTTATTCAAGGGGCTTGAAAACCACGTAAAGCAGATGAGTCTTTGAAACGATTCCGTATCGACTCATCCACTGTTGAATCGAACAGCTCTGGTTACTGCTGAAGTACAATCAGGAAGAAGCGCGTGCGAGCTTTGAGCGCTCCATGATTGGTTAGTGCGGCATCACGCGGCGGCACTTGTACATGAAGAAGGGCACGTTTCCTTAAAATCACGTTTTTATGTCATTGAATAACTGTATTAGGTTATTTAACTAAAATGGGCCCGGAATGAATGAAATAGACGCTCAGGAGTCGGGGTTGTGTCTGGTAATGGATTTAATATGGGTTTCTTTTCAGATTAGGTGTTTGATGTAGGCGTTAAGGAGCAGCCTACGTGCTGAGCATCAGCTGCAGATAGTCTGCGTCACAGCGGTTACTCAGCACATCCGCTGTCACGACGATCCCTATTCAGTCACAAAATTAATAGTTAAAAAATAAAACCCACTTCATATTAGAAATGGGATCTTGTCATAACCGTATAAAATATAACATCACATTGATATATGGGCCATACACTTTTATTAGGAACAGCTTTGCCCAGTCACCAATGGCCATTTGTTGAGGTTCAAATCAATTCAATTCAATTCAATTCAATTTTATTTGTATAGCGCTTTTTACAGTAGACATTGTCACAAAGCAGCTTTACATTGATGCATGA
>JAVSBV010000037.1:4246144-4257199 GCA_033117975.1 Parotocinclus spilosoma | reverse complement strand
GGAAAAGTTGTGAGGTAGCAAAAGAGGAAGGGGTTAGAGAGAGATAGAAGGAAAACGAAAGACAAAGCACAAGACATTTATTAATATCAGAGGTGAGAATCAACTGTATAATGTTCAGACAGCTACTAAAACTAGCCTAGTCAAGTGTGTACATTGTCAAACGTAATCGAGCTGTCATATATACTGCTCACAAAAATTAGAGGAAGTTTTTAAAGAACTACAAAGAGGATCTTACAAGAACTGCTGGGACAATCTGATCCAGACAACCTGATCTCCATTACTGTCAGTGTGTTTTGGCAGTCTTGGGTGACCAGACACCCTATTGAACAGCCCATGTGGGGCACTCTCATCCAGTTTAACATGCTTCTGTTCACCCCTAATTAAGTTTCCATCTCATTTGCCTAATCAGATTACTTTCTTTGATTTTTCATTTGCTTTTCCGATTATCTTCTTTAATTAAATAATCGAATGCTTCTTTTTAATAGCTTCATATTGTTTTTTAAATATCCTCTCATTTTTGTGAGCAGTGTATTTATGGTGACACACAAAGTCCTTCAGATACATTTATCATACTCGTTTCTTCTTGAGTGATGAAATGAGATTATAGATTTAGCCACAAATTAAATTTAGTTTTCCTTTTTAACATATGAAGGTGTAAAATGTATTTCATCATGGTATTGTTTACAGCTAAATAAAGTACTCATAAAAAGGCAAACAGTCAGTTGTCACTGAAAAAAACCCACGTTACATTGCTAACAACAATAAAACAAACAAAAATACCAGCCTCTGGAGAAAACATTTAAATGGGCTTAGAACATATCCTCATAAATTCTCAAAATAATTTTGGTGTATGGAAAATATGCACGGATTTCCTAATTTAATTAGGTATCTGAACCAAGTACAAGACGCATGAAACATGTATTTGAAATATTTTTTTTAGAAACTAGGCACACATATACATATATATGTATTATGTTATTAATCAAGGTCTGAAAATACTAATCATGTTATTTTGACCAGTTGCCATATATAGGGAAGAAATGCTTTTATCATTGCTGCAAATAAATAGTTTTATTTGGAAAGTCTCAGTACTTTACAGAATGAAGCAAAAATGTTTCTTTGCACTCAAACACATACAATACAGACAAAGAGTAAACCCAGAAAAACCGCTTAATTGTTTTCCAGAACTATACAGAGTCAGATACAACATACTCAGTTTACTATTAAAGCTCACATATGTTCTGCTGTTAGTTCTAAATAAGTTTAACATGCACCACAAATTTAATGTACAGTCTGATTTTCACGGGTATGTACTATAATAAGTTATGCTGGACAAGACCATCTTTGTCACAGTGGATCTTGCTGGTTTGAAAGGACACCTCCATTACGCCCCCTGGTGATGGTTTAAAAAACATGGCTATGGCATTTAACTCGTATTCAGACTGCTTTAAAAACCTTTACTTCTGCATTTTGCAAGCATTTTCTTAAACACACAATGCTTTTTCCAAAAATATTTAGTGTTTGCAGGGCAGACGTTTCAGGCCTACAATACTGATATCATGCCGAGAAATATATTACACACATTACGCAATGCTGAACACTTTAATAGTGATGTCAGACCCTTAGCACTAAATTATGTGTCCTTTGTGTGCATAACTGTCACAACCTTCAATCCCCTTAACGGTTTCTATTATAAACTAACTGTGGTTTAAGCGTAATTAAGTGGTAATCAATTGGCGCTCGCTGCAGGAGACGGGTGCTGTAATAGACACTTAGAGTATGCAGTTTTACAAGCACAGAGTCATGGAGTTACAGTGCAGCAGCACAGCTCAGCATTCTGTTTTCCCTCTCGCTCTCTCTCTCTTTATAAAAACATGTTTACATATCCATAGCTTTCTATATGTATGTGTGTGTGTGTGTGTGTGTGTGTCTGTGTGTGTTTGTGCACGGGTGCAGTCATTGTGGTATGACTGCATCTCACTGTGTCCAAGCACGCTCGTACTGATGACCTTACCAATAAACAGTACAAAGTCACAAAAGCAAGCATTTCCCTCGTCTCCTATGGTGCAACGTTCTGCACCTTGACATAATTTTTTGCCACGCTTGTGATTTTGCCGTTCGAGTTCCCTGCTTACCAGGACTTTTAACTCTGTAATTCATTGCACAAACTAATATTCGTTAGGCGTTACCCTCTGTCTTGACCTCGCGCCGTCGCGCCCGTATGTGGGCATGTGGGTTTTTCTGTAAGTGTGACTGCTATTAGAAAGAGTGGCTATGGTCTGGAGCACACATTTTGCACTTGTAAGTCCCACTGCAGAGAGCAGCCTACTGCACATGTGGTCGATTCAGCCAGCAGCTGCAGTGGCAATTAAGAAATTGACGATAGGTGAGTGGCCTGCTGCATTTCTCTTGAGTCATCAGAATCCATATGCTCCTGTTATTAGGGCAGAAATAGTCCTGTGCGTCCCTATATCTGCGAAATTGTACAGGAATGTGCGCTGCATTTTACTCTTAGGAGGAGGAAATAGTTTTGGTGTATAAAAGCATGACAGTTTTATGGTGCAAAATTCAGAATTACGAAACACCAGTTTGCCGTATTTTTAGGTAGCATTTGGGTATACAGATATACGTACCACAGTACTGTCATTGTCTAGAGTTCTACAGCCACAGCTTGTATAAGAAACCAGAGTTAATTATGCAATAATTACGCAAAGAACCATAGTAACTATAATAGTATCAGTTAGATACTATATGCCGTTTGTATTCTTGCTGTTCTTTACATTACATTTAAGTATGTGGTAGTATCGTGATTCAGCTAACCTTATGTACTGTAAATAACCATAGTACACACAAGTGTAAGTACAGTGTAAGTAAATTGTCTGTAACTCCCATTTTTTTCGGCACCCATTATTGAACAAAACTCATGCTCCATCAACTGCTGACATCAGCAGTGAACTGAGGTAGGAAGTCAATAGGTAACATGCAAGGAAGATTCCTTACTCGTGCAAGTTCAAGGCTTGCTGCATTGATTACATCATCTGAACTGGAGCACTGGTACGGGGCAATGCACCATTGGCAGAAAGTGAGTGCACAGGGGTGGGGGTGGTGGTGGGTGGGGGGTGGAGTGACGGTGGCCGGAATAATCTCAGTACTGTCTCTCGCTCCCGCTCTCTCTCTCTCTCTCTCTCTCTCTCTCTCTCTTTTGAGTCCCCTGCACACTGATAGAGGGCATCTAGATGGTCAGAGCTGCTAAAGTGAGCAGCAGATTCATAGAGTCATCATCTCATTCATGATTTCTTACTTCCTTACTCACTCATTTGCTCCTTTTTGTTCACGCTATGCACTGGTGCCCCAGAGCTTCTTCCATGCTAACTCAACCTACAGACGCCGTGCTGCAGGACACTGCAGGGGAGACAGTTTCTCTCTGTAACTGCTCACGTGGGATGGAGATGAGGAAAAGTGCTGCATACTTTTCTGAGTCTTTCCTACGTGCAAATATTCTCACATTGCCCAATAGCAGACGGCTGCTCCCTGAGGAGGTACAGAAAGAAAGGGAGAGGGAGAGAGGGAAATGCTAAGGATGGGGAGAAGGAAGCGAAGAGGAAGATGGGACAGAGTGGAGGAGGGGGTGCAGAGAACGTCAGGTGAGTGCGGCAATTTGCAGCAGCACCCCCCATGCTATCCCATTTAGCGAGGAGCTGCAAAAAGCTGCATTTTCTAGTAACAGTGCCGTGCTGTGAAATCTGGCAGTGATGAATCACTCCTTATGTCTATCAATTATTAGTACCTGAATCTTTCTCGACATATTCTGTGGCTCTGCGTAATTGTAGGAACTGACTGCGCTCACCATGCTGCCCTTCAGAGAGCATGGTCACTACTTTAAGATTAAATGAACCTCATGAGATAATGTCAGAATGCATTACACCCGTCAACATATACGCACTTTAAAGGGAGCAAACTTTCGGCACAGTATCTATACGAAGTGTAACGAGCGTAAAGCGTCTTTAATAGCGTGACTCTTACATCGTGTAACTCTCTGGAAGTTAGCACGGCAGTTAGCAGGAATGCTAATGTGCTTCAATTAAAAACAAAAAAAACCTCGTCTTCATGCTTATCCCAGCGTGCCACATTGTACTCTCGTCTTTTCTTTCGAAGCCACGCAAACTTCTTTACACCATCGGTGCTCTGGTGCACCTGGTGCACCTGGTCACTACAATCTTAACGTCACAATCTTCTGTCTCTGCTAATGACATGTGTTCAGTTCTGCAGTATGAACCCCCGAGTCCCAGGCTAGGCCGCCCTCGAAACTTGCCAGCACTTTCACTTCTGCTGCAAACCGTTTAACTCTTTCAATTACGCTCATGACGTGGTCAAGCCAATACAGTGAGGCTGGGATTACGCAACCTGAACAGAAACGGCATGTTTCAGAATGCAGCTGCAGCAAGTTTGCTGTGGTACCAAGTAAGGTCGAGTCAAATCTTTTATTTATGCCGGTTTGCACGAACCCTGCACCCACGCAACTCCTGATTCCCTCTTCCACATCCGGCCTCCATGCCTCTTGGGCAGTCTTGCTCTGCTATTTAAAAACCATGCCATGTGTTAACGTGCACACGGGAGTTAGGCGCGGTGCCGGCTGGTGCAATGCCTAGGAAAGGAGCCGATTATTGGCACGCTCATCCTGTAGGTCAATGCATCACGTACCGGCGTACTGTGCCATAGCCAGGTGGGAGTTCTTATTCAGAAACGCACACCAGTACATGTATCCTAAAAGATGATCAGCATGCAGACTACAAAGTTTGTATGTGCACCCTCAACCCTGAAGAGAAATGAAAGTTCTGATACTCACGTCACTTTCCATCCTGGTGTGCCTTTACTTGAGCAGCAAAGTTGACTGCAGCATCGCCTGCTGAACGGAATGACATTGTTGGTGCTCTCTCTCTCTCTCTCTGCTTCATTCTGCTGTCTTCCTCTATTGCCCTCCCTTCCTCACTTGCTCCCTCCCGCCCTCCTTCTCCCCCTCTCTCCCTCTCTCCCTATTCCTCAGAGCGTGCTTGCTGGCTCCTCAAACTGCACAGCTCAGCAGTGTTCCCCCACTGCCGCAGCAGCTCCTGCATGAGCGAGTGCGCTGTGACTTTTAAAGGGGAACGCAACCTGGAGGGTCGGCGTGCACCTTAGCCCCCTCCCACTGCTTCCACCATTCCCCTCCACCTCTCGGCTGCATCAGCTGGACAAGACGCTCCTCAAGAAAGAGAACCGTGGAGGAGGGGGTTGTCCAAATTCCCTGCAATAAGTATTCTGGATAAAGGGGTGACCCTTTTTGAAAGTGAAGTGTGCCGGGACTATCGTTCACCGCAGCTGACACTGGCCTAAATCCACATAACGAGCATATGTTTTACCACCGCGCTGAGTTAAAAATATAGGACTCCCAGTATAAGATAGAAGATCTCTCTTGTTTGGCTCTGGTGTGGGTGTAGAATAGTATAAACGAAAGCAGTACTGCCTATGAGTAAAACGAGCATGGAAATAGGAGTCCAAATTTACCAGCGTCTTAAGCAACCGGATCCAGGGGCCGTTCAAAGTATATCGCTGCCTCCATTGCAATCAGCAGGTCAACAGCCAACGAGTGCAAAGGATACATTACCAGTGGCACGCAACTTAATATCTGACAAAGGAAAACCAATGGAGCATTTTGATAGTCAAGAGAATTGTGGACAGGCCCAAAGTTCTGTATTTAAAAAAAGTTCTTGTTCTAATTTTTAAAAAAGGCCGCCGCTTGCTGTTAACTGTGTTGGATTGTTAGAGTGTAGAGCACGGTTAGAGATGTGGACTTCTCTGGGGGAATGTGAAATCAATGTGAAATTCACTGGCTCAACATCAGCAGTGCTGCAGCTGCTGCATTCCTGCAGCAGACCCATCGCAGTTGCTTTACACACCTTCAGTCCTGAGCTTAACCTACAACCTTTTTTGTGTTATTGTCAGACATTTATTATACACAGAAATTGACGGCGCTGTCTGTCAGTAGAAGTGTAGTTAAGGGTAAATGGATTGACACACATTAGTCTTTCTAAACTGCAGGTGACCTTGCAAATAGAATAGACAATTAGCTCACAAAATCGTACACAGTCAAGCTTCTTAATTTCTGCATAAGTTCGTTTTTATAAGGTTTGGGATGCAGAAAGGGAATAACTGGTGTAATTGTCATCTGACAAAAATTATGATCTTGCTATAGTCGTAGTCACCATGGCCACCATGGCCATTGTCAGATGACAATTACACCAGTTATTCCCTTTCTGCATCCCAAACCTTGTACAATGAACTTATGCGTGGGACTGTGGTAGCCTAGCGGTTAAGGTACTGGACTCTGGACCTGATGGTCCTGGGTTCAGATCCCCCCTCTGCCAAGCTGCCACAGTTGAGTCCTTAAGCAAGACCCTTAACCCACCATTGCTTGAATTGTAAGAGTGTATCAGTTGTACGTTGTAAGTCGCTCTGGATAAGGGCGTCTGCTAAATACTGTAAATGTAAAAAACTGTATAGTCAGTACATTCAGTTAATATTACCTTTAACTGTAAAGCTTTTAAAAGTGAATGATGGGTCTCTAATGCTTGCGTGACCTTATATTTATTACCATAATATTAGCTTAAGTCTCATGCGCAAATAATTAGTGGTAATGTTTATTAAATGTATGTGCTGTAACCCTCATGTAAGTGATCAGTATGGTGCATCCAAATGGTGGAAATATTCCTAAAATGGCTAAACCAGACAATAAATCTGTGACATCTGTGAAGGATGTGTGTCTAGTTAAAAGATCCATTTCTTTTATTTGTTATAGCGTTGTTAAAAATGACATATTTTAAACTGTGTAATATTATGTATTCCATTATACATGAATACTTACATAGGCCATTATTCTTGAACTCATGATGTTTTTTCTTTCTATTAACAGTAGCATTAAAAGGAAAAAAAAAGTAAAATATATATTTTTGCTTTAATTGTTGTTTAATATTATAATCACCAGACATGGGACCAGTCACCTGGGACTGAAATGTACCGGTACTAAGTTTACCTACAAATTTTGATTTTTGAAGTTTTCTTGCAGACTAGGATATTTGAAACTATTGGTGGACCAGTATAACTGTACACATGCAAATTCACATACTTCCTTCACACTATGGCCTTTAGCCCACCCAGATACAGTCACTCATTTTTTAATCTTCAACATCTGCTTTGTGACCCATTTTCAAACATCTAATGGGACGCAGTGCAACACCATCTGCAGGGAGTTTAAATGTACTACCACCTACACCAAGCAAGGTGGCTTGTGACAAGTGACTATTTTTTTTGTTTGAGGAGCATATTTTCATATGTTATATGAAACAGAACCAGGCTAAATATCATTTATTTTTTTAGTTTTGCCCCAAATTGTTGAACACAGTTCTAATACAATTCGAATCCCTTTTAACTCATTTCTTTAAAAAATCGACAGACAGAATTTTGCACTATAAGGCCTTAAAGCTATTTTAACCCGCTTTGCTTTGGTCAGGTTAAATACAATCTAATTGGTAATTGATTTTTGAGACAATTGTGGTCTTCTGTGATATGCTACATTACAAAACTGCCATTGATCCAATATGGCGGCCATGTTCCAGACATAGCCCAAGGGCCCATGGCCCCCCGGACTCATTATTTGGTATATATATATATATATATATATATATGGTGTATATATATAATTTTCCGTTTTGTTTTTCTGAAATAAAAGGTTTTTTTCTGTGTGTGTGTGTGTGTGTGTACCAAAATTAAATACAAAATGGTATTATAAGCATGTTGGCTGGTGACCTGCCTACACCACTGGTAGAACGGGGACTTACTCAGCTTACACATTTGCTTAGTTATGAGACTGTAATGCTCACTTTCTGTTTGTCTGCTGACCAAGCTTATGAAACCCGATATCCTAACACAATTTGTGTCCTGCTGCATTTTAAGTCTAATCCTCTCTCCTTAGTGGTAATTGTTTCTATCCCGTTCCTTCTAAAATATTATTATCAAATGGAAAAAAAGGCATCTGATCATTTGTGCTGATCCAATTTCACCGTCTCTGCTCTAGCATGTATAAAGATAAATACACACACTGACACACTCAAGGTCTTCTACACTGCAATACTGCAGCTGCACAGCTCAGCCTCATGTCCCGTTCTGATTTGAACAGCTTCTTCCTGAGCTGCACACTTTGGTAATGGCATCTCTATTGATAAATAAAACACAAGCAAAGGCCCCTTTACACAGCTGATCACGTTACTCCTCAACTCACCTGACACTAAGTCAGCTGTTACAGCTTCCTATCAGGCTTCATGCTTTATATAATCAGAGATGGGTAGTATATCTGATCTTTGAAATTGTTTAATGTTTAATTTTGGGTATATGGTGGTCCTGTCCATACACCAGGCCACTAATCATAAAGCCACATCGACTTCATTCATTTCAGAGCAGCTTTCTGCCGCTTGGTCAGTTTGGCGATTTAACCGAACCCTAGTGTTTGCTCAGTCTGCTGCCACTTGGGCCTGACAGGGCCAGCTGTCCTTACAACAAATACTGCTGCAGCATGATGCTCTCTGCCTCTCACAACCAGCTGAGATCATTAAAGGACTGACACAAGTCTTCTGTTTGCCAGTTAACCAGACTGCCACAGTGAATTCAGTTAGTGCCTCTAAAATGACCTTGTTTTCAAAGCTGTGAAAATTGCTCCCTAGGCCAAGACTGGGACAGAACACACGCAGCCTTTATACTGACCTTATGAGGATCTGGAAAAGACGACTTGCTTAAAATACAGAACTCTTAAATATTAAAATAGTTAAGTTACTGATCCAGTATCACTAACTAATACTGCCCTTACACAGGTTAACTGATAAGACATGATGACTCCTGACTAAAAATAACATCTCGGGGGAGAGGGGGTGGGGGTCTATTCTGTGAAACCTGCTTTGTGCCTGACAGGACACACAGGATTTATTCTGTTAACATACTCTCCATATACAGATTCATGGTTTGGTTTTCTTTGAGCTGTAGTACCAGATGGATTAGAGTTAATGCTGTATGTAGGATTTGCCACTACGAACGTAGACACCCTTGCATATGAGGCAGCTGGTTTTTATCCAAGAAAATTAGTTCTGACCCCCTGAGCCCATGACCCTGATTCCAGTGGTCTGTGTGTAATGAGCAAACTGAAAATAACTTACTGATGAAGGTGAGACATGAGAGTGATTTCTAATTCCACAATGAAATACTCCTGCATTGCAGTTACATTTCACTCGTATTCCAGAGCCCGCTCAAAAGTGCACTTAATGAAACGAGTGTGCATGGATCATTTAACACTTCAATTAAATATTAAGCATTTGGTTGAAGATGAGAGCGGTTGGTATTACATGCCTACAGTGTTCGAACCTGTGACCATTTTAAAAACACAACAGAATGAAACGGACTGCATACTGCGCAATATCTGCATCTCTTTGTGTCCCATACTCCCATATTCCCCACAGGATCAAAGCCATGCCTAGTCTGTAGTAATTTTTTTTGTAATAATAGAGGAGCAATGTACATATTTAATCTGCATCATTTTGCTTCCTATCTGGTACGTGTATATACATTGAACTTAATCAACCTAAAATGAATAATAAAAAAAATAGTATGGTATTTTAAGTTTTTGTCAAAGTTGCCATTTCTTCCAAAAGTGTTTTGGAAACTTACAGTATTGGATCAAAAAGAGTAGTAATTGCTATTTTTTTAACTAACATTTCTGTGGTATATAAAAATAAGGTACTTCATCAAGTCATAGGCTTTCACGTGTAATTGAAATTTTTACGTCTGCTACATTTATGCCAAATGGACCAGTACACCTCTAACAAGAATGTAGTTAGGGGTTACTTTATGAAATAATTGTAGCATTTGCCAGTTAATCCCCTCCTTCTTCAGTAGACAACGTTGATATCAGTCTTTGAGCTTAAGGGAATCACAGGACAGATTTGCTGCTTTGCAGAATAGATCAAGGGAGAACATTTTGCAGTAGCGTATTTAAAGGGACAGTACACTTTTGTCTGACGTTGCCTTGGATATTTATTTGCATACGTGTCATACTTTGTGCTGTTCAGAAACCTAGTTATCAAATGTGTACCTTCTAGCATTTGTGTAGAGACAGGTTTGAGTTACGCAGCCAGTTGTATTGCGTAATAAAACATTCAGATATTTCATCATATCATTGCAGGTTTTTGTAAATCATTTATATGTGAAGAAATTCAAAAAAGGTGTGCATTGTAGTGATACCTTTATGTGAAAAATCAAAGCTCAACTGAGATAATTGCCAAACAAGGGCAAATGAGGCCTGCTTAATATTGAAAATACTTGTACACAGAGACTAAATAATGACTACCTATATGTATCATTTTTGTGTATACTGATTTGTTACAAAGTAAGAAAAAACATACTATTGACAATTATTTAGTCAACTTGGATAGCTGTGCGATTAAAAAAAAATTGCTGCTAAATACAAGCAAGCAAAAATGTGATTATCCATGATTAATGTCCTAAAATTGGTACAAATATTTCTTTTTTACTTTGTTACAATATATTAAGGGTCATTCTTTTCTCCAGTACCAGCTTAAATTTAGTGATACAAGTCTTGAATTGTTTGTTGTAAGATGGTGGACCATTCTTTTAAAAAAAGGCCAGTACTTTGAGGTCTGGAAAGCAAAGGTCCTAACATTACGGGTCAGTTAACAGTTTAACACTTAAGTTAACAGTGTGTGTATGTATGTGTGTGTTTATGTATGTACAGTGGTGTGAAAAATTGTTTGTCTCCTTCCTCATTTTTTTTGCATGTTTGTCACACTTAAGTAGTGTTTCGGAACAGCAAACCAATTTAAATAGTAGTCAACACAAGGACAACACAAGTAAACACAAAATGCAATTTGTAAATGAAGGTTACATTAAGGGAGAAAAAAATCCAAACCTACATGGCCCTGTGTGAAAAAGTGATTGCCCCCTAAACCTAATAACTGGTTG
>JAVSBV010000037.1:4211553-4236722 GCA_033117975.1 Parotocinclus spilosoma | reverse complement strand
GTGATTAATACATTTTGTTCGAGCAAACTCTTGATCGACAATTAATCTAAAGTCGATTAATCATTTGCATCCCTAGTGTTAGGTTAACTGGTGTCTCTAAATTGGCATCGACTTGTGTGTGTGTCTTTGACGGCAGGTGATGCGACATGTTGGTCAAAGTATTTCCTCGTCACGTCTTTGTGGGTATGAATACTGTAAATGTTTTCTGTGCTATCGGCAACGAGGGTTTTTTTTAAACATAAAAAAAACAAACAAAAAAAACCACTGCATTCACAAACATTAATCACAATTCAGTTCTAAGTTGGGAGTTTGTTTATTGCATTGATTTTAGTTCTGAGACTATAGAGTCTCTTCCTATATAATGCAGTATTAGTAAGGGAGCAGTGATCTGGAGTTATTTAGGATACAGTCATGTTCTAGATCTTTACAGTAAGTGAGCGCTGTTTGCAGTAAACACGACTAAAATAATCAGTGCAGGAAGAACTCTGAAAACACTTGGAACTATAATAATACATTTAAAACGGTATCAAATTACAGAGTATGTGAAATATGATAAAACTAAAGCCAAATCTGCTGAAATTGCATTGCTAGACAAGCCAAAATCTGCTGCTCTCTTTTTAAATGGTAGAAGCTTCCATTAAAAAAATAAATAAAATAAAACTGATCTGTAGGTTTGTTTAATTCTTTACAGACATTGGTCATTGTATTCATTTGCGATTGTATCCACTGAAAGCGTGCTGAAATATAAAACCGTGGCATTTAAATCGATCATTAAATTCATTAAATAATCTCAGACTACAGTCTGCATTTTGTGTCTTTATTTCAAATGTTTAAAATTATTGATTCAAACAATGGACATTTAAAATAAAGACTAAATCTATTGATAGATTTAAATGCCACAGTCTTATATTCCCACATGACTAGATGAAGTTCTGTCCCTGTAAAAGACAGTTACTGGGAAACTCTGATCCTTGCCTGTGACTGTTAAGTCCGAAGACCATGGCTGATGGTTTATCAGCGCGGTGCTGATCGAATGAAAATATTGTAGTTCACTAAATGTTGATGTTGATAAACATTGATATTTTCTCTCAACATGTATAATTGCTCACAAAAAATAATGGATACCTCAACATTAAATCTCCAATATTTAAATATCCCCCCATTCTTAAAAAAAAAAATTGTCATCTTATTTAATGTTTAAAATGTGTTTAAAAACAACATGCTGAGAGCAGAAGAACAGGTTCATTATCCATCCATTCAATATCTTCCGCTTAATCCACAAGGGGTCGCAGGCAACTCTGGGCATAAGGGCAGGACCAATCCTAGACTGGGCACCAATCCAGTAGGGCAAGCACGCACGCAATTAACCTAACAGTAATATCATTGGACTGTTGGAGGAAACCAGAGTATCCGAAGTAAACCCACACAGACACAATTTACTTAATTTACTTACTTAATTTTCATAATCTTCCAGCAATTTATGATTTTATACTATTATAATAAACGATGTATACATAAAATAAAACAACAATTAATGGGGGGCAGTAACTTTTAAGCTTTATGACTGAAAAACCCCTGATCTAGAAGATGTATACAATCTCACAAAGCACTCTTATTT
Source organism: Parotocinclus spilosoma (assembly GCA_033117975.1). Taxonomy (NCBI): domain Eukaryota; kingdom Metazoa; phylum Chordata; class Actinopteri; order Siluriformes; family Loricariidae; genus Parotocinclus; species Parotocinclus spilosoma. Next base: position 4,235,104 of record JAVSBV010000037.1, on the reverse strand, counting down.
ATTTACTCGTGTATTAATGCTAAATTATTTGTTGTTGGCTTCTCTGGACAGTCATGGTTTTATTCATTTATATTAGGAAGGGTGAATGTACGTGGTAAGTAGGTTAATTACCTTAATGATATAGATCATAACGTTATGAGAGCACGGATATTGACTGAACAGACGTTGACAGTCACACCTGTACAAGATTAAAGCTTGAGGCAGATTGAGTGCATTAGTAGTAACTCAAAACAGCTAAATTACTTTTGGGATCAAGTTTGAGACTTGCTTTGTGAAATGGCTTCAGATCTAAAATCCATTTAACTAGGGGCAAATGATCTAAATAGGTCCAATTTCATTCTATCTGCGTAATTAGCCCACTTTAACACAGCTGGGGCTAAATGGAAGCCATTAGTGCTGCTGGTGCACAGCGTGTGGACACGAAACATGACGCACTCCAGTCACTGTTACCAAACATCCCAAAACAGTGGGAATATTATAAGATACTTCACCTGAACCTAGTGACATACAGACATCAGTAGAAGAAGTTTACGAAGCTGCAAGTGACCTGGGTGTGAATCGGACGATCATAGGTGGAGGAGTCATGCTTGAACCTACCTGGCTCTTGTGAATGGAGATAGCCCAGGCCAGTTTCAACGGGAGCTGTTGGCGGCTCAGATACAATCCTCCTGCCGCCTTAAATGTCCAGCGCTCCCGTTTGATCACCTCCACGACGCCACAGAGGAAACGCACCCGTGGGAGACCTGACGGAGATATAATATAAATAATAATATAATTATAATATTATTATTATATATAATAAAAAATAATTGATTAAACTAGATGTGCAATTGGACACATCTGCTAAATTAAATTATTTTGTGTGTGTGTGTGTGTGTGTGTGTGTGTGTGTGTAAAACGGCGTCTAAAATCCAGTGGGCATTAGTTCAGGATTATCTGAGAGTGTTAGTTGGTTAAAGTTTACTTGTAGGGGTGTAACCATACACTATGATCACGATACCATGTTAACGCTTCAATGTTCTAACGATTATTAATATGAATTTTTTCATTCGATAAAATGTTGTTTCCGTTTTATTTCATGAAGTATAAACGCAAAATGCAAAACAATTCACAGTTTCATACATCCATTTTAAACAAACAAAAAAAAGGCTAGCCCCTGCAATTAAAAGACAGGTTTACATTTGTAAACAAATGTTCTATTGTAGCTTCTCTTCATCTTAAACAACTGAGTGGAAGCACTGCTTTTTTAAATCTGAAAAAACACAATAAAAAAAGAATAATCTTTAGTCACCCTAAATTCAAAGAAATTAGAAGATGTATGCCATTTACGCTACCCGGTCTACAAAGAAAGTCCTTCTGAACAAACCAAATTGTCCTCACAATGCGTCGCTACACCCCTATTAACTTGTCAATGTAAAAACATTACAACCCAAGCAAAAAAAAAAATTGCAGAGCTTTTTTGTAGTGATTTAAAAATTATGTTGTAAATTATGTGAGCAGCAGTTCTCATACCGTGGTTTCCAGGCAAGAAGTCGACCACGACCCCTCTCGCACCGTTCACCAGACCCCTCTGGACGTCCAGGTTCTTAGTGAGCATAACCTAAATACAAAGTGTGTTACTCTTCTAACCTGAAACAATAAAACAGTGCAGTGAAAATCAGTGAAACACGCTAACCTGAGCTCCCACTTTTAGCTGCAGCACTTGTCCCACTGGACTCTGAGCATCGATCATTTTTACCAGCATTGGATCACTGTCCAGAGCTTCAAACACTCTTACAGCTCCTACAAAACATACAAAATATTAATTGAAAAAAAGAAAAACTGGTGTCACAGTGTGCTAAGTAGTTTAAAACATTTAGCCAATTTAGGATTTTAGGCGCTCAGCTGTAAGCGCCTATTACCTGGTAGTTGTTTGAGTTTGTTCTCGTTAGTGAGCTCCACGTCATCCTTGTGAGTGCACAGCCTGGTCGCCAGGATCCCGTCCCGCTCGATAGGGTTATTGGCGCTTTTTAGAAGCTGGGAGGTCACTTCCTCTGTGACACTAGGAGAATACGGGGAGCAGAAGTTACTGCACGGTGACTCAAGAGCACAGATCAAAAATGAGTCACCTTGCATGGAGCAAGCAGGAGCAAAATTCCCAGCTTTTATTCTAGTGAATAAAAACACAGGTCTGTCAGAACCTATTTCTGAATCCTCACTTCTGCCCACAAAGCAGTCTGATTACAGCAGGTTAAAAGATACAAAATTGGACTGTTCATGACTGGAATCAAGTTACCAGCTCTGTCAGATGATTCTGGTTTCTAGATTCTGGATTAATACAAGACTTTAAGAAGCCTTCATTGTCTGGTGGCCAGGAAGGTCACAGGACGAGGATGACGGTAAATTTGAACCACAGTGCCTCTACTGCGCTCCAGGTGTTGCCTTTTGCTCAACATCTTACCGAGGATCATAAATTCTCACAATCACAGGCCTGTAAATGTGATTTATTGGTTACACATCTGAACTGACCCTCAAAATCCCCCAGATGTGAATCCCCTTGAAATAAGGCCTCCATGAAATCTGGCTGAACTGTGCAATTCTTTGATGCAAGAGTGGCTGGACGTTCATGTCGCCTACATCCAGAAACCTGCTCAGTCAAGTATTAGGAACACTTCAGTCACGGGTAAATGTTTTTTGTCCCGTGAGCTTAATTGTGGATAAGAAATCTGCCCGTTGAACATTAAATGCACAAAATGGGTGTAGATGTACCACTAAAGTGGGCACTGCTCTGCTATGGACAACAAATAAAGAACGAATAAGCACTAAAGGATTAGGGTTGTCATTACGCTGGCTGCATCGTGGCCTTTAACATTCACTACTCAGTTTCATTAGGGGATAATTAATATTAAAACACCCGAAAGAAACTGGCTCTGACAAAGCATTAGCTGTGCAAGTTTATGGAAAGATGTGGTGCATTGTGGGAAATGTAGTGCCTGTTATGACAGTGTCAGCAATCAAAGATAAAATTGATCTTTTAATTGCCATGATCTTAGTGGGGAACGCTATGGTGATGTCCAGTCAATGTCTATTTTGTTCAGTGTCTTGACCAGCACATAGCTGTACTCAAATACTGCATCTTTATCCAGAAAAATAAAGGTTTTAATCCAGCTGTTTAGAGCATCATTCAGTATCCTTAGAACAGCTAACAGTCAACTTGAGGTACCTGCCCACTCTGATGGCCTGCAGCATGGAGATGAAGATCCGGTCTGTCTGCCTGCGCACCTCGGTCAGCTCCATGTTCACGTGGATGCATTTCCTCCAGCTCCTCGCCTACACGGTACAACAAGATGTTTAACCTTTAGATTCTGGGGCACGGTGTTCGCTGTAGATAACAGGATGCTTAAAATTGCCTTCACACCTGGAAACAGAAAGGTTTCTCCTTTCCTTTAGTGACTGGTGGAAGCTGGAGAAAATCCCCACAGACGATGAGCTGAATCCCTCCAAACGGCTCAGTAGATCTTCTAATAGCCCTGTAACCACCAGAATCTCAGTTTATTCATCCCCGTCACACTTCTTATCACGTTCTGCAGTGTCTGCAATGTTCCAGGCCATTTTTACACACTGCTACTGCCATGCACATCAGAGATTGAGACTTATAAAGCGACAACCTTCTGTTATACAAGACTGACTGCTGCTTCCATCCTGGCCTGGTGTCACACATGAACAAGTAGCGAGGACTGAGGAAGAAAGGTTGGACCAGGACCCGATACCTATACAGTTCTTGACCACCTTGGAATTTGTCGAATTTGGTTCTTGATGCATTTTGACGAAAAACAAATGCGTTCCGGGTCTCGATGTCTCCAGATTTCCGCTGTGTTTATCATGTTTCTTTATTTTTATATCTACAGTACTGTATTCTTAGAGCAATAAATCCCCATGGGTCCTATCAAGGTTAAGTAATGACAGCCAACCAAAAGGAAAACCGACTGAATCGTCCAGGAAACAGACTACGATAAGTATTTTTTACTTTTCAGTTTAAATCAATTAATCACTAAATTACATGAGTTTCAGCACTTCACAAGCTAATAATAAGCTGGTAGTGATTTTGGATAACTATAGCTTAATTTAAGTGTTACTGTGAAAGATTCTCCTCTATAATCCAGTATAGATTATATTAAATTCCCTGGTTCATGATCTATTTAACTTATGACCGATTTATCTGAACATTTCTACACCATAATCAGGAGTGCCTGTATAATGCAATAATTAATGCATAAAATAACTTCTAAATGGGGGATTTTCTGGGGATCTGAAACAGATTCATTCAATGTACATTATTACTGATGGGAAATGTTTTGCTCTGTACTTTTTTTAAATTTCCGGACAACCTTCTGAAACAAATCAACTACGAGAACCAAGGTATTCCCAGGGAAGTTTGGAAGCAAAACACATGTACATGCATGTCAGAGTCGGGGGTGGAGCCGCAGAAAGTTTGGGAACTACTGGTGTGATGTATCATGTACATGCCTGCCGATGGCCTCCAGCTTGTCGAAGAACTCTGCCTCTACCATGGAGATCTCGTCAATGATGAGATGTTTGCAGCTGGTCCAGTGCTGCAGGACTCCAGGACGCTGTGCCAGCTCTATACACTGCTCTAGTGGAGCCGAACCCGAGCCGATACCTAATGGAACAGAGCAGTACTGCAATGACCTGGAAGACTCAAATCATGGATGCGTAGCTGACAAATCTTTTGTGTCAATAGAGACCAAAATCTGAGGAATGTTTTAAGCACCTTGTACAATTTATGCCACGAAGAGCTAAGGTAGTTCAGGATTGCTGGGGCTTTAAACACTCACTATTTTTCCCCACTAAGTGAACAGAAGTACTGATGCCCTGTACATAACAGCAGATTAACTCGCTTTAATCATTACAGCACTATTTACCAGCAGAAAAAACACAAAAACTGACCTGCAAAATTGTGCAAGGTCGTGCCCCCGATGTGACAGGCAGCTACACCAGTACTGGCAGTGGCATATGTGCTTTTAGGAGGCAGTGATCCCACAATCCTCTTCAACAGAAATGACTTGCCTGTACCTGGACAGTAATATGTTCCATGTTAAGTTTTTCAAACTGAAATCGGGAGCAGTGCGAGTTCAGCACACAAATTACCGGCACTTCCAGTGAAGAAAACGTTCTTGCCGCTTAAGACTGCATTCAGAACTGCCATCTGTTCTTTACTGAGCTTCTGCGCAACTGGCATGGACAGGGCCGGCCTCTTGCATGGGTGAAGAGCTTTTACCTGAAATACATAAAACCAGGATCTGAAATTGAAGACTTGCTCTACATTCATATTTTTAAATGTCATATTCCTTTTTGCTCACTCACTTGCCCACTTTGCACACTGCAACTTTAAAATGAAATGTATGGTTAAATATTATCTTACAGCTTAAGGTTCTTAATTTTATTTCTACCGAGCCCAGCTGATGGCACACATTCGTAATAAAATGAAGGTGCATAAACTAGATTTTAATGCGTGCAAATGTGTTCGCAAGGAAGGAGATAACTTGGTCTGGGTTTCCAAGTGGGGTTGGGCGATATTGAATTTTTCGTACCGTCATACCGTTTTCTGATTATATGGCGGTATACGGTATTACCGTGTGTGGTGAGGGGGGCATTTTCATCACATTTATAATTGATAATTTGTATGTTAAGTATTTAAATGCATCATTTAAATTTTCTTAGACACTTTACAATTGGCAGTGCTAAATGTTGAAAAAATGTTAGTGTTAACGCTAAATGTGACGAAAATGCTGTTATTTTACAAGTGTTCCACTTTACAAACGGCGCCCCATAAAGCGCATGTTAAAATATACGGTCTACGAAAAAAGTGAAAGAAGCGAAACGGTGATTTTTAGTTGAACTTTATTGCACTATTTAACAAAACACTCACATTATATATATTTTTTAATCAATCTTCTCCCACAAATTCATCATCTTCTTTGCCTGAATTGAACACTCCGCTTATCACGAGGCTGAAGCTAGCTTATTCGCAGCCTGCGATTCGTTTGAAATAAACTGAAGGTACATTTTATTTATTTATATAAATATTTATATATTTAAGTCTCATACTTTACAGTCTCAGTGGTGATTTAGCATAGCACGTTCCAATTCCATCGTCTTTACGACTAAGTCCACAAAACCGCATCTGCACATAAAATACAGAGTGGTGAACGCACCCTCTCTGTTACAGCCGTTCACTGATTCAGGGTGGAGAATTAGGAGCCAAATGAATCGTAAGCTGCGAATAAGGAGCCAAACTTGAGCCTCGGTCTCTCATCAGTGTCGTCGCCTGATGGCTGTTTGGGAAAACTCGGACAACAGTTAAAGCAGAAACCTGGTTTACGTACTGTACGTATGTCAGCCGGAAATGGACCGACAGTCAGTGAAGCGGAGCGCTTACCAAAGTATTACAATAATACACAACAATAGATTTTGGAACTCAGCACACATGTAAGGTGCATGTCTGATTTCTGGGAAAATACGGTACACATTTGGCGCGTTGCGTCACGTGGTTAATATACCGTCACCATTTTACAATACCGTCACCGTGTTTAAATACCGTGGTATACCGAAATACCGTCATACCGCCCAAGCCTAGTATATATGTGTATATACACACTACAAAAATTATGGGATATTTCATTATGGGATATTTAATTTAGATGTCCCAGTATGTCTTGCATTTCAAGACTTAAACGGTATTCTTCTGTAATACGGGACAGTTTAAATTGCATTAACGTAAATGTAATTTGCACAAAGGTCGCGTGACTGTGACTTGAGTCATGGTTGTCACCTAAGGGCTCATGCAAACAGAGGGATAATTATTGTGTAAACATGTCGTCTCTTACAGCTGATTTAATACTGCTTTTAGACCTTGCTACGGCCTTGTTTGTGTGGTAATTTTCCTTCTCCCCTTTGCCATTTTAAAATCAAACATTGTCGCTCAATTACTTTGAGTTGTTTTGAGGGATGTTTTGAATTAACTGGCTTCAGATGTCAGGCCTTGTTTTAGCTTTTGTTTCTGAATTATGTAACATGATTAAAATTGGAATAACTTATTAGAATAACAAGATTTTGGGGTTAAGTGCTGAGTAATGCACAAGTCCTTTAGAGTGGGGTTTCTTTAAAAATTAAAAACAAAAAACAAGCTGGATTTACATATTGTGTAGTCATGGGGTGTTTTGCTTTTACTGCCCTACCTAAAAGACGTATGCATTTTCTACACTTTGGCCATGTGATTATAAGGGTTGCTCTTTGAGGCTAATTCTTAAAATTGGTGTGACAGACGTTGCTGAAACACGAAGACCTTCTTGGACACCATTTATAGTGTTGCGTCAAGTGTGTACAAATTTGATGTTCTATGGTTTATCTACAATACTACCAAATTTGTGGGCAACTGATTAGGCAGTATTTTTAAAGTCATTACTTTTACTTTATTTTCACTTTGTGTTCTCAAACTTTAGATTATCTTTATATTACTTTAGAATATCTTTAGATTACTAGAGCGTCAACTTCAACGTCAACTTCAAGACCACAAAATCGTCAAGTGTGGTAGCATATCCTGACCTGGCAGAGCCAAATAAATACAGTTTTATCTGATGTTATTTTTTTAAGGACTATAAATTACTGCATACAAACATTTTCAGCTCCTTTTTCAATGGAATCAACTTTAATTCTCATTATGATGTACACTAGGTTGTAGGATGAACCTTTTTACACACTATATATAGATCTCTTAGCTCAGGAGAAAAGGTTAATGAGGACAAGATCATCACTAAAAAGATATCGGGCCATTTTTGTATGACTGGAATGCAGTAACTTTTAAGAAGGTTTTCATGGCAGGGAATGACTTTGCAATTAATTCTAAATCAACTTTTAACTTTGCACAATCTATAGTTAAATAAACCGATGAAGCAAACAAATGTCAGACTTTTATTTCTTATTCTTAAGCTGTCTGCCATTAAAGCAAACAGACATTGAGCAGATGGACATGCGTGTAATACTTTGTCTTGATGCGTGTGCTGTATGTTTTTGGGGAAAAAAAAAAAAAATAGTCTAGCCATGTATTGAGCGTTGTTTGGATTTGATGCTTGGTTAGATTTTTTTTATTTTATTTTTTTAATATATTTTATTTTTTTAACATTTAAAAAAAAAAATTTTTTTTTTAAACCAATAAGCCGAGACAACAATTGTTCGGCTGGTGACCTGGAATTTGGGCTCGGGCACAACTGGTAATTGGCGAATCAGTCTCTCATTACTGATTGTGCCTTAATAGAAAATTCAGTTCTGCTTTAAACACCGTTCCAGTTTTAAACTGTTTGTTTATTAGACAGACTGGCTGACGCACACTGATGATGAGGTCGTGTTCGATTTTAGGTGTGCTCCAAAGTGCAATAGTCCCCTCCTATATAGCCTAGTATTGATGCGAGAGCAGTGATCTGGTGTTATATGGGTTCCGGTTATGTCATCAGCTTTCTAGTACTTCAGTGAATGTTTTGTTTGCAGTATGCATGATGAAAGTAAACAGTAGAGAAAAAACTAATAATACAACATTTAAAACATCATTACCTGAGTATGTTGTATTGGACAAAAAGCTGAGAAACTCAGAGTGCAGCGCCACAGCCAGCATCTGCCTTGAGCCTTTTTATTGATAGAAGTTTCAAAGTTTTAAAAACTTGAGCAAAAAATCTACATCCTTTTATCCTTCTTGGAGCGAAATGAAAATCAGAATCAGCCAGTAGTAATTTGTGATATTAAATCTTAAATCTGATTTGGCCAAGAAAATTGCCCTCTGTGTATAACTATCAGATAAGCTGTTGATGGTGTTGAATTATGGCTTGGTGAGTTGTGTATTGTTACAGAAACCGGTGGCACAGTGGTATAATGCACTAGCCCACGACTGTGGAGACTGTACTAGAGTCCTGATGGTTCTGTCTGGATGAGCCAGCTTGCTGACAGTTTATTTTCAAAGCCTTATAAAGCCAAAGTCTTGAACACAATGTGGACTGGTCATCTCTTGAATAGTCCACATGCTTGTATCCAGTTTATTATGTAAACCACAGTTAATGTAACTATTCTCTCACTGTTTCCATGCAGTGTTTAAAGATCTCCCCAAGTACGTTTTGACCCAGCAGAGATTGTTTTATTCTCATTAAGGACTTCTTGTTCGTCTCTGAACACAGTCACTAAACATGTGGACAGGATTATACAGTCTTTCAAGATGATAATACTTGATTTAGCCTCAAATCTACTGCTTGTTTTTTATGTTAGATGTATGAGCTGTGCCAAATTATTTGCCAGTTTTTGTGTTCCATTTGCTTTCAAAGATGGCTGTGTTGGGTTTGCTATTCCAAAAAACTTAACAAATCTGTTAATTCAAATCTTTGTCTGTAAAGGTGTCCACACTGTTCCTTGTTTTTTTTTTTTTTTTTTTTTTTTTTCCATGCAGGTCTCCACAGAAGGATCACATTCTTGTGTGTCTGAGAATTCATAGATGCCATTCACCACACTTTACTGTGACCAAATTTTTTTTTTTTAACTTTTGAAGAGAGGTGTCGGGTGGAACATTTAAGAGAAAGCGTTAAGAATGTGTCAGATTTGGGCCATGCTTGGTGAATGTAGCCAAAACGGCAGAAGCATTATTAACGACATAAATATTATCATATTAGTATTATAGATAAATATTATTTATATAATACTTATTGCTGTTTCTGGTGAAGTCTTTTGTTGCAACTTTATCAAAAGGTGTTTACACTGTAATTATGACTATATGCAATAAACAGCTTTTTTAAAAAAAAATTTAATTGAAATTAACAAAATAATTAACAAATCAATACATTTCCTTGTTGTAACTTTGGAACCTCTTGAATGTTGTTGGCCTGAAAGTACTATATATTGGTCCCACAGTTACAGTTCTCCTGCTTACACTGCGACAAGCATAAAATTGTGAGAATTGTTGTATGTTGCAGTAGGTTTAGTTTTGGAACTTTGTTGAGTTTAACATTTTAGCATTTACATTAGACCATTTATTTAGCTTTTGTCCTGTTCAGATTAAATTAATACATTTAATAATGCATTAATGCAGTCAAATAATGCATTTTCATTACCTTGCGGTTTAGACTTTTTGTTCCTCTCTGGTCCATACAGTCACATTGCTGTACCAGTTGTATATTATTATTTCTGTCGATGCTTCACGGCTCCAATTACGAAGCTTTAGTACCACATTGTTATTCATTATTGTCATTTCTTCTCCATTCTACTTTATCTGATACAGTCCCTAACTATGGTTTTTAAGTTCTGTGTTCTACTAGTAGGAACTATAGGACGCAGCTGGTGTTAATGTTTTGCATGTTGTCTGTGGTCATAAGAATGCTGGCTAAGTAGTTTTGCATGTGTAGCTCCAGTATATTCTTACTATCCATTCAGAATATTTCTTATTAGTGTTTACTGTATTTCTGCCACACTCAACTGCTGGCTGGTTAATGATCCGAATAGTAGACAATCACTGGTGATAGAATGGATTCTATTGAACGCCTCGTACTGTAACACAGCCTTGACATCTCATCGACGACGCGTCTCATGAGTTGGAATTGAATAGCAATGTCCAACATCAATACCTAACCTTAGTCTAAAATGGAAATAATGTGGTATGGTATTTGGTATATTTTAATTGGACCATTTTTGTATGGATTTAGATTTAAAATCTGGCTAATTCATGTTACAAATATGTATAAGATCCTAAATTAAGTTCAACATGTTGATATATTGTTTGTGCATTGCTGCATATAGCCATTGTCACTCAGATAAGTTTTTACTAATACTGTTATTTTTTTTTTTTAAATGTTCTTTTAGATCTGGAAAACCTACAGAACTTGCTTTATAGCTTTCAACGTTATGCACAAGATAAGTAGGCAAATCTCAAATGTCTTTCTTGTCCTACAGACTGTAGCAGAATAACAAAGTCATTATATTTGACTCATTCTGTCAGTTGATTAATGTTTGGATTGAATTTGAGCCATTAGAGACCTCTGGGTGGTTATTCAGCACTCCAGTACGTCTGGTCCGTATACCAGTCTTGCCTCAAGATTGAGGCTCGGCATTGGGTCTGTTTTTATTCAACTGCTAAAAGGTGATTCTTCTTTCTGTAAACAGGAAAAGCGAGTTGCACCTTTCAAAACTGACGCCATTGTTGATAGACTATGGTTGAACAGTATGACTCAATCATGACTGCACCTGTTCTGGCAGCTATTAACTACTGCAAGCTGCTGAGCTCCTTGAATGAGGGAGGAAACCGACCATCCCATAGATGAACTAAGATTTTTGTCATAAACATACATGATGAATTTAATACAGTAAAACTATATGGGTGCTTTTTTTTATGCTTCTGCTGCCTGTTATATGAATAAGTTCAATTTATTTGGGAGTTAATATTATTACTGTTTATTTGAACCTCTTCCATGAACAAAAAAAAAACTTTATAGGTTTACATAACCCCCTTTTCTAATAAATAAATAACATTTATTAACGATAATTTAGCTCCAGTGCGCTGCCTGTACTTGAACCACTGTCAGTAGTCATACAAACTTTTTATTGAATCTGTCAAGTGTCACAACGAAAACGCTTCATGCGGCCCAACTGGAGGAATCGTCGACGTGTTTGCTTAAACCCATTTTTAACAACGGTTTGGCAAGCTGAAGTTCCACAATTTCATCATTCATCTAGATGGTGTAATGAGTTTTGTTTGTGGAAGAAAAGAAATCTGCTGGCAGCTTCATTTCAAATTGTTTTTGTTCTGTCCAGAGTTGACCCTTTCCTTTTATTAATTAGTTATTTTCCCTGCCCAGGATCCACAAGCTCTTGCACCCATCTTTTGAAAATATGATTCTGGACCTTTTCATACTGTTGTATTCTGGCCGCTTTAAGAAAATGTGAACAATCTCATTAGAAAGTCAGATGTGGGCCACTTGTATGCAAGGTGAACCGGTCTGTATTGGGTCCTATGTCCTAATAATTGCAGTTGTGCTGTGGCTAGTATATAATGCAGATTATAATGCCTTTGAGCCCACTGTAGATTTGATTACTCATTTTTACCATGGTGAAGGAGCTGGTTCTGTTTCCTCACAGCTCCTAAGATCCTTAGTTTGTGTTTCAGTCTACACTATGCCTGTGTGAAGTTTCCAGATTCCCGGAGTGTACCCCGGTTGACATGGTGGGTCATCTAGTGTGTGTATCCTTGTGCTTTTTTTTTTTTTTTATATATATATTTGCCTCATTACCCTAAGTTACATTAAGAGTGAATGAATGAGTGAAGTCATGTTTATATTAAAATAATGTATGATTTTAATTATGTCTCCCACCCGTACTTCCAACATCTGAAATAGTTTATGCTATTTGTCCTGTCTGTATAGTACATTGTTTTACATTGTTATTGTACATCAATATATTTGATAGTTTGGTTGCACAACTAGTTTGGTATAATAGTTTGGTATGCTCAAAATGCTTTCTGCACGTCCTCTGTCCTGTGACGTATCTGCGTTGACACATTTAAACGCATACACACCCACCGGCCTTAATTGGGTAAACCTTGCTAGTACAAGGTTGGACCTTACATTTAGAGCTGCCGTAATTCTTAGTGGTGTATATTCAACAAGATTCTAGAATCATTTCTCAGAGATTTTGGGCATAATGGAATTTAGCAGTTGCAGTAGCAGATTTGTTGGCTGCATATCTATGATGTGAATCTCCTGTTCCACCATAGCTCAAAGGTGGTTTTTTTTGATTGTCGAGGTCATTTGAGTACACCTGTCCAAAGCTGATGTTTCAGTACTAGCTCCAGCACCACACACTTCGATGTTCCTCCAGGACTCATTAGACCAGGAAAAGTTTTCCTCAATTTCTGTTGTCCAATTTAGGATGGGCCAAACAAATTGTAGCCTTAGTTGCTTGTTCTTAGCCGACAGGAGTACCACCCTCCTGATGGGTCTTCTCTTGCAGTAGCTTTTCAGCAAGTTCCTCCTCCTTCATGTGTACAGTCATTAATCATTTTTACATATTTGGAATCAAAAGCTAGTTTATCCAGCAGTTCTTCAGTGGGTCCATCCCAATTTGTAGGAATGTTATAGAACTACAATTATGGCCTACCAGTTTCCAAACAGATGAAAATGACAGAAGTTTGGCATTGAATTTGAAAAGCAAAAGTTGGCTCATTTCAGTAACGGTGACATTATTAGGTGGTTTGGAAGAATTCACTATTGACAATCATGCTTTTTGCTTTTGAAACTGTAGTCCTGAGTCTATTGCCATAGCAGTGCAGGCAACTGTGGGATGTGCTGTCATGTGACTGGGGCCAGCCCAAACTTGTGTCGGGTTCAGTCAGTGCTCCACACCTTCAAAAGGCACTGTCGTCTTTCCATGCCTTTGATTAAACACCTTTTTGTTTTGTCACTCTTCAGGTACGCTTAATTGTAGTAAATAGTTCATTTCAGAATTGGAACCTGTGGACCTGGTTTTTAAAGCTGAGCATCATGCAGACTGGATTAAAGGTCAGCCATTGTTCAAGAAAGCGCCAGGCTGATTTCACGGAGTTCAGCTGAGGAGAAAGTATAGCGTCTTAAAAAAACTATTATGAATCTGCAAATTGTTATTGTAGGCTTTCTGTCTGTCATGAATGCATTGAGTGAAACCAGTGTAACTGGTTTTAAGGTGCATATGTGATGTCACCTGCAGAGAAATGCTTATGCTGTCATGTAATTGTTTTTTTTGAAGCATGAACTCCCTGCCACATATGTGCATTTTTTTTAACCTTCTGGAGACCGCCAAAGTGAGTCAGCAAAACGATGAGATCTCGTGCTTGATTAGATTCACATTTGTCTTCAAAGCCAAGTCTGTTGTCAACAGTGTGATTGAAATCATCTCTGCCAGTGCAATAGCGCTCCCTGAAGTGGAGTTCAGGCTTGCACACTGTTCGTTAGATGGCCAGTGGAGCCCCTGCAATCGTGTTTGGGATTAAATACTTCAATTTGGAAATGATCATGTAGTAAAGTAAAATCCCATTGGTTTCAACAAATAGTGAACCGTCATATGGTTACTGGGCTAACAATGGAATAATACTTTTGGTCATTTTTATTGCCAAGTTATTATACAGAAGTAGTCAAGTTACTAAGTAGCAGCACAATATTCTCTGCAAATGTAGCTAGCTATTTTTTGTATTTTTTTCTCTTTAACATTCTTGTATTATACTTGCACAAGTTTGCACTGGGTGTGACAAACTGCTAAATCACTGCCACATGCCAATGGTGCAGTGTGGGACTGTGGTGGCCTAGTGATTAAGGTACTGGGTCCAGAGTTCAAAACCCACCTTTGCCATAGTTGGGTCATTAAGCAACCCGCTTAACCCACAGTTGCCTGGATTATAAGACCATATTAATTGTAAGTCACTCTGGATAAGGGGGTATGTTGTTTCAAATATGTAAATGTTGTGTTTTAACCTAAAAAGTGTACAGATTTGTGAATTTTACATCTTTCTACTTCTTTATTGGTGGGTACTTCCTGAACAGTACCCATTCATGGTCCCACAGTTTCCAGAGAACCTCTTCTGTTTGGATACAGATTTATCACTTAAGTCCCAATTTTGTTGAGGCTGGCATCTAGGAAGCTGAGCACTAGTTATAGTTTGTGAGCTTTTTTTGTCTTGCTTTTGGCAGAAGCCTCCGTTTTCCTTCCAAATTACTTTCTGTCCAGTGCCTTATCTAGCAATTATGACATTTTTTTTAGACCATAATTGATTTTCTTGTACCCCACTTGCAGCTGCCAGCAAGCTGTTGGGAATGTATGTCTTTTCCATGATCATGTCCTATTTTTCAGGGTGTAAATCAATAATGTCATTGCTGTTATTGATTGTACTCATTTTGGCCGTTTCAGCTTTCATCTCCTTCCTAAGCTGATGGCTCTTCAGAAGTTGGCAACATACAACCAGGTCACACTTATTAAGGTTCAGGAAAGCCCCCATTATTATGAGTTTTTTAGACGTGGCCTTGATTTTCATACAAGCTGCCAGTTTTCACAAAGCACTGCAAATGCACATAACATCCGCTGCATCTTAATCAGTTGCCTACATATTGGGTTGGGCAGTTGGTATCAAATTAAACCTGCAGAAAAACAACAGCATGGTGTCATATCCATGTGACGCGCTTTCCCACATAGGCGTATTTGTTTTGCTGTAGTTGAAGGAAAAGCTTAAACTCATGGAGTGTTGCAAATTAACATGTCTCTTACTTTTAAGGCTGGACAACCATTGAAAACCTTTTTGTCTTAGATTTTCAAAGTGCCATCCTTCCCCCACCCCTTTGTCTCCCTCACTTTGGCCATCCCTGGAGAAGCATGGTCATTTAAATGGTTGTTTACTTGTATCAGAAAAGGACCATGACGCTGCTCAATGAACTCTTGTCTACAATTTAATTAGGCCTCGGCTCTGCTGGTATTCAAGAAACTTAACTGTTTGAGACTCTTGGTCCTCTGTGTTTGGGGCTTTTGTGTGTGTTTGTGTGTGTTTGTGTGTGTTTGTGTGTGTGTGGCGATTATTGCTGCATATTATATTTTTACATTTGCATATTGTTTTACGAAGCCCCAACTTGTGATATTTTGACTTTATAATAGGATAACTGATAAACATGCACATTAAACAGAAACTCGCATTTTCTGAGGCAGGCAATATGCAGTACTCTCCCACGCTCTGAGGAAGCTGGCAGTTCATGATGTAGGGAGTCACGTTGCTGGAGTGATAAGTGCTGGAAAAGGTAGTGAGGAAAATCCATGGGCGCACAAGAATAATTTAGTTTTTCACTTTCAGTTAATTACTCAATAAATTACAGGCAATGTAATACTTTTTTTAAAAATAAAATTAGAATTTTGTTAGTGACTTTACCCATCAATACTTTAATGTGTGTATG
This sequence comes from Parotocinclus spilosoma, assembly GCA_033117975.1. NCBI lineage: Eukaryota > Metazoa > Chordata > Actinopteri > Siluriformes > Loricariidae > Parotocinclus > Parotocinclus spilosoma. The sequence goes on along the minus strand of JAVSBV010000037.1, from coordinate 4,219,118 downwards.
TTTATTTGAAGTACGTTTACTTTATGCTCTGTATACTACTACTACTACTGATGCTGCTGCTGCTGCTCAGGAGTGATGTAGGGAGTCATGACAGCAATGATGAGTGCTGGGAAAAGCCGTGGTTGTTTTGTGTGTGTTCAATATAGGCACTGTGTGTGTATGTATGTATACATATACATGCAATCTACAATTTACTATAAATGCAACTTGCATTTTCTTGCAAGAATAGAATAAGTTTGAACCCACACTGGTTATGTAACTTCTGTCTAACACATTCGCACAAGTTTTTAACCGGTTACCATCACTTATATTTGACTTCTTCTGTTTGCCCAGGCAGGCTTACGATTTTGACCCAGTTTCTTGGTGACTTCTGATTCCTAAGCATCACGCAGTGCCTCGTGATTGGAGTTGGGGCTGAGGTAAAGGAGCGGAACCCCGGCCATCCTTGCTGTTTGCCGTTCCTTGCTGGGTTTCGTGGAGGGAGGTGACAAGTTGCAACCACCCAGAGCATGGGGCAGAAAGTTCCAGGGGGAATAAAGACGGTGGATATGCGGGACCCTGCGAGTCAGCAACTAAAGCTTCAACTCCAGGCCCTGGACTATTTCAAACCACCACGGCTGGACATGCTACTGGACATGCCGCCTGCCTTGACTGCAGTTCAAGTACAGCACTCTTGGAACAACGATGACCGTTCGCTTAACATATTTGTCAAGGAGGACAACAAGCTCATATTCCACCGGCACCCAGTGGCGCAGAGTACGGACGCTATCCGCGGCCGCGTGGGCTACACTCGAGGTCTTCACGTCTGGGAGATCAGCTGGGCCTTGCGCCAGCGGGGTACACATGCAGTAGTGGGCGTGGCCACTGGGGATGCACCTCTGCATTCTGTAGGATACACGGCACTGGTCGGGAACAATATTGAATCCTGGGGCTGGGACTTGGGCAGAAACAAACTGTACCACGATGGCAAGAACCTGCCCAGCAAGACCTACCCAGCTTTCCTGGAGCCAGATGAGACTTTTATTGTACCCGATTCGTTCCTTGTAGTGCTGGACATGGACGAAGGCACTTTAAGTTTTATTGTGGATGGACAGTATCTGGGGGTGGCTTTCCGAGGACTGAAAGGCAGGAAGTTGTACCCTGTAGTAAGTGCAGTTTGGGGACACTGTGAAATAAGAATCCGATACATCAATGGGCTTGATCGTAAGTACCAAACACTTATTTAAATTGATTATTATAGTGCTATTTGCAGTGTGTAGAAAATCCCTTTGCCTGGGCTTTGTCATTTGAAAATATTTTTAGAGCTCTATTAGCTGTCACTATATACAACTAAGCACTTTATTAGGAACACTTATTTTACTGGATAGGCCTTTCCTGTTGTAGCCTATCTGCCTCAATATTTGACAATGCTCTTTGACTCACCCCATTTGTGCAAAGTGGTTATTTAAGTTATCACAGGTTTTTCCGTTGTCAGCTCAAACCTTTCTTTGACTGTTTTTACAACAACAACAAATCCAATTGTTGTTTTACTAACCCTTTGCATAATTACGCAATTATTAATTACTTCAGTTCTTTTTGTTTTTCCACTTTTATTATGTGTAGTGTATCTATACCACACCCTTTCAACCTCATTTATGGAATGAGTTTAAAACCTCATATGGCAGATTTCTCTGAAAGGAACAGTTCTGCATGTTTGTTGATATTTACATTAGTTATTAATGTCTTTAATCTGCATTTATGTTCCCTATCACTATAATCACAGCTTCTACTGATTTGATACTCTGGTATTTAAAAAAAAAACAAAAAAAAAAACTACAAACCATTACACTTGTGTAGTGTAATTAGTCTGAAACTAAGGCATATTTGTATTTAGTGTTGGCATTATATTTGTATTTACATTACAGTAGAGGTCTTGCAGCATTAGTAAAATGAATATTTTAGTCATTCACAATTATTTGGAGATGAACCTTACAGATATTTTTGCTTCTCTGTACAGGAACATTCAGTAAACTTTATCTAGCATGCATTCTGTTAGACAGTATGCTCTTAATTGTACCTCCTCGTTTAGTATGTCATCTTAAATTGTTGTCTGAAAAGAGGCCCAACGCTTACTTTCATGCTCAACAAATGTCACATTAATGCCAGGCCAGACCATACAAATGAGCTCATGACTCTGAACAAGGACACATTTACTGCCCCTGAACTTCTTTTGCATTACTTAAAGGACAAAATAAGGTGTAATTCTGTAAGTTTTTGAAAATGATTACACACCCAGTTTTGTGTACAAGTGCTATATTGCTCAGCTCTGAGAAATCTGGGTTAACAGGCTGAAAACATCTTTAGTGGTTGGTGTTATGACGTGGTTAAAATTCACAAGGGCACTGATATAAAACAGCAATTTCTGAAATGAAGCCCTATAAATGTACAGTGATTCTGTCTGCTGTGTTTTATAACAGCGGACAAGCCTACCCTGAAATCCATAGTGCAGTATGTGTGGAAAGCGCAGCATGCACTGTTTGTCGCTGTGGCTGTTTCTATCCCTGGCAAAAATGATGGAATCATCATGCTTGAAAGTTTACCAAGCTTTTTATGTTTTGTTTTTATTTTTGCTTCATAGCAAATGTACAAATTACACATTACATCAAACTACTTTTAATAGCCGGGCAGCACAGTGACTGGGTGGGTAGCTCTGCTGCCTCATAGCAAGAAGGTTTTGGGTTCGATCCCAGGGTGGAGCAGTCTGGGGTCCTTTCTGTGTGGAGTCTGCTAGGCCTCCCAGTGTCTGTGTGGGTTTACTCCGGGCACTCCGGTTTCCTCCCACAGTCCAGACATGCGTGTTAGGTTAACTGTTATTCTTAATTGCCATTGACGTGTGTGTAGTCTAGTGTGGGTTGCTGAGATGGCAGCTGATGGTGACATTAAAGAAGCCAAACAAACTTTTAATAGCCGAACATTATATCCTAGTGAGGCTTGCATTGTATAAATTTAATTACCTGGTGTTTCTCTCTCCAGAGAAACGATGAGTAGAGAAACTAATTTTGCAATCATTTGGTTATTAAAATATCCCACTCATTATGGCTAAATTCAGATGATGAGGACTTCAGATAGTGGGATTTAACTACAGGTAATGTGCCTGTTAATGTTGTTGTTTTACAACGTTGACCAGACGTTTCCATAGTCTGCTAGTGTAAATGGAAGTATATGTGGAAATGTCACAAGAAAGCTGTGTGCAAATGATGCATAAATGAGTTCCAGATATACTGCTGAAAGCATGAGTGGAACGCTAACGTTTACACCGCATCTCTAATGGCATCTTTTTTTTTTTTTTTTTTTTTTTTTTTTTAATGAAAATTCACATTCATTATACAAAATGCAATAATGTACTATTATTCCCCTTGTGTGGAGGGAAGCCGTAACGCTTAAAAGGATGAAATGATGGACCTGATACTTTTGTTCGATGGAAGCCATGAATGCATCCACGGTGGTCCATTTGAAATGAGTACATACTTAACGCAGAGGAGTCGCCGGTCTGTCAGAGATACAATGCTATCCTGTCAATAAAGCACATACTGATAGAATGCTTTTATTTAAAACAAGAGACACTGAAAAAGTCCTTTATGCACTTGGCCGAAAAGCAGCAAACATGCAACCCATAAAATAATTCTTAACTTTGACACACACAGTACGTCGACACGCGTTATAAAAGCCAGACCAGCAAATGCAGCAGAGTATGCCATCGATATAGCCATGAGTGCCAATTTGGCAATAAAACTTAAGTTCCTTGATCCTTTATCTATTTTTTTTTAAGTGTATAGCACACTTGATTGGAGAGGAGCTTAAATTCAATGTGTCAACTTTACTGTGTTGACTTTGTTGATAAAGGTTAGTGGATCTTGACAAAGCCAATCCTTTTGTATTTAAAGATCCTAAAATAAAAAAATTTGGCATGCAGAAAGAAGTGTAGCAGTCAGTGCTTCACCATAGGCATTTTCCTGAGATAAAGGGAGGGAGTGATTCTGTGCCAGTAAAGATCAGCTTATTCACAGCTTGTGCCTGAACCTGTTTACATGCCATTATAGTTCAGAAATACAGACATGCAGGGCTGTTCCTGGTAATTGCATACATGCTTCAGATCGAGTATTCCTTTAAAAGTATGACTCGATGATGTCATTAAATGTTGTGTGACCCATTAATGAGTCTGTCCAGGGTAAACTGTGTGATGCGTGTGTTAAGTGTTGCGTCTGGCCATCGCAGACTGTTCCCTAAGGAATCTGTCCTGTCCACCAATTGCTTTTGTCTAATCCAGCTCACATCTGTCGTCTTGCTGCTGATTTTCTTTTGCCTCAGGCGAGTGAGTCGATGTGGTATAGGAACATTTTATTGATGGTCTGACCTCAGGAAGGCGCTTGTAATGCAGTCTTAATGCACCACATCAGCGCAGGATGCAGGTGCTCATGTTTTTCACCCTCTCCTGTGTGATTAGCAGGCCGTAAGAGCCTAGCCAGAGCATTACTCAGCCTCTGGAGTCACTGGCTTTGGTTTACAGTGGATATGGGCCTTGTCATTGCATTTGAAGTGCGCGTCTTCCAGCGCAGACAGACTCAACTGGACAGAGGCCTAAATGCCCTGCTGCTTATGCGTATTCTTTCCTTCCCTGGAGCCCAGTTTGAGGTTATGAAGTAAGCGCCTTGTAGAACGGAATCAGAATAAAATGCTAACTGTGAATGCTGTGAACTGTGAATGCTCTCTGATTTTGACCTGTGGTTTGTAACTTTTTATCCATTTGTTCCTGCAGCTGGGCCCATGCCTCTGATGGACCTGTGTAGGCGATCGGTGAGATTAGCGCTGGGCCGCGAGCGCCTGAGTGAAATACATGGACTTCCCTTACCAGCCTCCCTCAAGAACTACCTGCTCTATCAATGATAATAGGAGTGCCTTTAACTCTTAAAGGGCACAACTTTATTCTCTCTGGGATGCTTTTTTTTCCTGACGAACCCTGTTTACTGCTTTTACTTTGCTTTGGATTTTGGTACAATACTCTGTCACACCACGGAGCCTCTGTCTTACTTTTGAAGTGTTTACAATCGTGTTTTCCGTCCACTTTTTAAAGTATGGCTTGCTTGAGTGTCCTATTGGAAATGGAATGGGGGGGGGGGGTCCCGACCCTGTGGCATGAGCTGTCCCAGATTGAATTATGTGTTTTGCATGGCTGAATGGAAAAAGGGCACAACGTTTGCCATGGCTGTCTGTCTGTTTTTGTAGTTTCACTTTCCATTACTTTTAATTGGAACTACACGCTGGACAAGTTTAGCTCTTGATTGCTGAATGTGGAATTGGTTCATCAGGGCTTACGATTGGGTTGTACACTGCTCCCAAAATTTAGGGGATGTAAAATTTTGAAATATCCGCTAATTTTTATGAACGGTATATTTATTTCTGTAGCTACGAATGATGTTCTATAATAAGGTACCTGAGCATGAATTTTTTTTTTTTTTAAAGACGTTTTTAAATCTCGGTTTCCCTCTTAAAATTGACAAGATTGTAGCAATTTAATGCATGGTTTCAAACGGAGGGCTTGCTTTTAGCAGGATGCAAGTTGACTCGTGCAGCAGACTGAGTGCGTGGCAATGGCTTTCCCCCTTTCCTCTTTCAGGTTAAATATAGCTTTGACTTACTGCAGTCCTGGCTGTCTAGCCTCGGGAAACTGGCTTTGACCTTTTGCCTATAAATGGGTTGAAAGGCAAGAACATTGCGAACGCACACATATGGAACAACAGCTAGTGTGTTCCAATAGCCAATGTCATCATCTCTAAATCAAATGTGCCCTTTTCTCAGCTAACGGTGGTTCGTTTTCTGCCCATGGGATTATTTCGTAAGAGAGCCTTGGTTTTAAATAAGTACAAGGATGGCAACACTGACCTAAATGATACTAAATGCAGAATTATGTTTGGTTGTAGGTTTTTTTTTTTTTTTTGGGTTTGTTTTTTTTTTAAAGCTCAATTTTTCTTTTTACCTGTTTTTTTAATATATTGTGAAGATAGTGCTGGGAATGAAAGCGGAGATCTCAAGCTATGTGAAGTCCGTGCGGGTGACACTACTGTACAGTGCCTTGTTTACATAGATCATCCATAACTTTAAACGCCAGTCTAATACTGTCTAGGTCCCCCACATAGCTCCAAGGCTATCGCCAAAACCTCTGAAGGCGTTCTAGGTTATCTAGCAAGTTTTGTGGCAGATCATTCAAGCCCTGCTAGCAGGGCTTAAGGTTCATATAAGGTTTATCCTCCATGCAGCGATTATTCTTGCTGGGTGACCTGCCAAAGTAACACCCACATGCATGCCAGGAACCAAGGTTTCTGAGAAGTTGTTGTAATGTTATGGTTGATTTGCACATGAGCTAAACATCAAAAACTCCTCTGAATACTGTTCTTACAAAAGCCCGTTTAATATGTACAAACCTTGTTTGCCGTCCAGCTTGCTGGGTGATATTCAGCTTTATTGTATCCTTCCTGCCTGCAGACCACCTCTTTGTATTAAGTGATGTAGATATTGTTGATAACTACCTAATAAAGTTTATTATAAAAGATTTATCTTTGAGTCTTCCCCCCCCAGCCCCCCCCCCTCCCCCCAAAGTTTGTTGGTCCTGAATGAAGCAGCAGTTCTGTGCAATAGGTTAGAGTAAATGTTATTAAGCCGTCAAAGTATTTGTGTAATATTTACTAGGGGCAGTACAGTGTAGCAGTGCTTAGCCCTGCTGCCACACAGCTCAGAGATCCCGTGTTCAATTCCGACCCTGGTTTCTGCCTGTGTGGAGTTTGCATTTTCTCCGCATGCCTGCATGGGTTTTCTCTGTTTACTCTGATTTCTTCCGACATTTTAAATCTGGGCATTTAAAATTCAATGCAAAAGTTATTCCACAAGAACTGCTGGACAATCTGATCCTGTCCATGCCCCATCTCTGTCCATGGTGGTATGGCAGTCTTGGGTGACCGTACACCTCACTGAACAGTCAATGTGTGAGACAGTTTAATTTGCTTTTGTACACCCCCATGTAATAAAAGGCAATTTTATAAAAATGCCTAATTCATTTTGTAATATAACCTAATTTTGTGAGCATTGCAGTCCCTACCAGGCAGGTTATATAAATAATTAATTTGGTGTAGAACAGACCGCATTTGTTCTAATTTCCAGACCAACCACTGCACTGATATGACAACACCTCTCCCTCTCGCTCGCTCATATTCATATTATATATATAATGAGAGGTTAGGATAAGCTGAACCTTTATTAGTCCCACGGTGGGACAATTCACTGTTACAGCAGCAAGGGATAGCAAGGCACTCAAAAAAATAAATAAACTGTACAGTATATGCAATATGAATAATAAAAATTAAGAACCCTTAAGATTGTATTGCACAGGGGTAATGGAAAAATATTCCACAATATGAAATTCTGTTTTTTGTGTGTGTGTGTGTGTGTGTGTGTGTGTATATACAGTGCATCTGGAAAGTATTCACAGCGCTTCACTTTTTCCACATTTTGTTACGTTACAGCCTTATTCCAAA
>JAVSBV010000037.1:4189778-4211453 GCA_033117975.1 Parotocinclus spilosoma | reverse complement strand
TTAGATGTTGGCACCTCCACATCATTGCATTCAGTTTTTATTCACAATTTGTTTAGTGTCCCAACTTTTTTGGAATTCGATTTGTACTTAGCCAGTCATAATAGTTTTTACACATTGATTATTCTAACAAAGACGAGGTAAGTTTCTGGCATGCTGCAAGTACATATGTGCATATATTTTAGGATGTAGCTTTTTATAGCTTTGGAGGCAAACGTAAAATCAGGGTTGAATTTGTCTGGAGCAGCTCTGGTGACACATGGGTAAGCCAGAAGCAGGAAACACGAGTCCCTTTGGGACTGGGCTTGAATCCCAAATGGGGTTTGCAAAATTAAGGTTCACTGGTGGATTAATGGAACTCTGCAATGGATTGGTGTCCTGACCAGAACGCATGTCTGCCTGCAACCCAGTGACTTCTTTACTTTTATATGTGTTTGCGCTTTGGGCTCGAAACAGCTAACTTCAGACAGTTATCCACACATACTGATTAACCCTTTTAAAAGTCCATCAGATGCTGACAAGGATGTAGTTCAGCAGGGACAAATATCTCAAATGCAAAACAGGCATGTTTCATGTTAAGCATAACTGCTGATAATAATGTTTACTGGTGGTTCCCTTTTTTCTGCCCTTTTAAAGAAAAGAGTTATTTTTAGCCGCACATGTACACGTTTTGCTTTTAATCCCCACATGAATTTATTTTTAACAAACAAAAATACGTCCACTTTGGGAATTACTAATATGTACATTGTTAATTATCTTACCTGTTCTTAGTAATCAGGATCTCAGGTGAGCTCTGATTGGAGGAGTTTTCAGACTTGGGCTCCTGTGATGCATGTCCACTGTCAAGGGTTTTCTGTGTGCTGGGTGAACACTCCCTACTGGTACACAGATACAAAATAACCATTAGGGGGCAGTAAAAGAATATTCTTTCACAGTCTGCTCCGAAAACGCTTGCTTCAGTTAGAGTGAGTGAAAGAACAAATTGCACATTAGTACTCAGAAAGATTATATATCTATAAAAAAACATGCTGGATCAAGAGAAAGATGATACAAGTTCATTTATTTAAAATTCTTATTCTCCGGAATTAGTTAGGCCTATTTTAGCAATCCCAACTCCCACCTAGCCTTGCAGTGGATTGGTGTTCTCTGTATTTTCTGAAAAAAGACCCCACAATTTTGGCCAGAAAAACTGCCTACAATGTGAGAAGCATATATTTGATTCCCATTATTAATGAGTTTGAGTCAAAACATGTTTGCTTTAGTTTCTCAGTACACTGAAATATTCATGGTAATCACGTGCTGCAGACGCAGGTGGTTAAGTGGGTTAGAATAAAAGCTGGGGTGTTAAGCAAAATCATTAGAAACCCCATGAGCAAATTCATTGTGTGTGCAAAGCCACATGTAGACCCTGTGATGGTTGTATTTCTAAATCTATAGGGTCCGGCAGTTCTGCAGTTAATACACTAACACTTTGGTAGTATCAGTACTTAGAATCCTTGATGTGCCTGCTGTTCCTGAGACTGACGCTGGGTAGAGAGACACAGAGCACTGTCCTGTCCTCAGACAAGAGAGCTGCAATCCTTCAATAACCACACATACACACATAAAGTAGTCAGTCACTGTTTCTTTGTCTTTGCCCCTATGATACAAATGAATATTAGCTGAAACCTGTTACTACTGCCTTGTTTATTTACAGCTCCACATACTAAAACACAGTTTTATTTCCATTGTTTTGTATTCCATGATCTGTAAGATTCCAGACATTACTATTGTGTTACTGAAGCGCTTGATAGATTTAAGTTTTGATAGGTTTAAGATTTAACTCTGACCTTTTCTCATGCACCTCCTGGATGTTCTCAATGCCAATGGCACTGCTTCTGCGAGATGCAAAGGGACCAGACTTTTTCCTGGTTGGGCTCTTCCCAGGGATAATCAGGGACTGTAAGGAAAAGACAAAGTTATGAGCCTTATATTATAAAACATAATCTTAGTTGTTATCCTTTCACAGCTTGCTCTGGTAAAGTACCTTTTTATCATGCAAATCTATCTAATAGGATTAAACTTTTGCTCTATACAATTTGTAGTTCCCGTGTACTCTAAAGAGGATAGAGACCACCAGTGGAGGTCCACTGACCCCATGTTTCTCAGTCTGTGGGTCATTATGACACTGGCATGTAAATGGAACTGCAAGTTCCTTACTACCTTGTTAATACTGTTGTGCTGAGTATGATCCACCAACCTTTCAATGATGGTTGTGTCATGATTCATTCCACTGTTAAAGGTAGGGCTGACAAACCATACATACACTGTATAAACAAAAGTCTGTGGACACCCCCTCTATTACTGAGCTCTGCTATTTCATAAACACTCACGTGTAACACATTCATTATATAAATCATACATTTCTGGATTCTTCATTAACATACAATGGAATTAGAATGGGTTGTAGCAAATACTCACTGACTCTCAGTATAACACAATTGTAGGTTTCCACTCCAAATAAAATCAGTTTATAAACTTCATGGGACTGTGGTGGCCTAGTTGTTAAGACACTGGACTGTGGACCAAAAGGTCCACGTTTCAAATCTCACATCTGTCCCTGAGCAAGGCCATTAACCTATTTTTGCTCAGCCTGTATTGGTTGTAAATCGCTCTGGATAAGGACATCTGCTTAATTTACTACATGTAAATAGAAACTTTCAGCCCTGCTGGCATTAAACAAAGTCCATATAGAACTGGTATGCGCCTTTGCCTGAGACTTCCACTGAACCTTGAACTTAACCCTATCAGACATCTTGAAATTGCAGTGGAATGCCAAAAGTGAGCCAGGGCTTACTGTCTAACATCAGACGCTGACCTGTCCAAAAGTGAACCGTTCTCTATGAAGAACAAAGGCTTTTGTAGCAGCATATGTAGGGAACAAACGAACAAATCCAGGTTTTGGATGCAATGTTTGGGTGTCCACAATCTTGTGTGTATATAGTGTATCATGGACACCAGTCACAATTTGTTTATCTACAAATTGCACCTTTGTGGTACTCTTAAATAACAAAATGACTGACTATTTGCACCAGACAATCCATAATATGCTGTCCTTAAGTTATGATATTGCTCTATGAATCTGGCTAATAATGATCGTTTTCCAGCCAAAGTCAATTTAAGGTCTTTTTAAAACCATTTCTAGTTTGTTGTGGAATCAGTGTATCTTAAATCTTTTATCATGACAGGATGCATGCTGACATCTCTGTGAGAATAAAAGCTATTGATGAGATGCAGAACTGGTCAGAGGCAACATGCTGGCCCACTAAAGAGATCACTAAAGTGTACTCTCTCAGGCTTTGGGCTCTGTCTGCAGCACCAGGCCTTGATATAACAGCGGGATGAAAGACAGACACATGACTACTGGGCTTTGCTGCATTTTCTCACTGTGTGGGCTTTGTTCTCTTACTGGGGTTTTACTGCTACCGCTTGACAGCTTTCAAAAATATGACTTGAAAAGGACTTTTATCTAGAATAATGTCAAAAGCCATGGAGTGAACAAACTTGAAAGTTTATTTCACATTCTTTGCGCTTCAAAGCAGTCCAATTATCTACATAAACAAGAATGTAAATTATGTTATTAATAATGTAACGATTATTATTAGTAACGTAATAATTTGAGACACAGCGAGAGCGGACATGAAGTGTGAGACATCGAACTGTATCTGAATGACATTTATTCACATTTATTATGTGATGTCTTGTAAACATGTCCTATTGATCTTATATGACCCTTTTGTGTTAATGTGGATCTAATAAAGCCCAATGCCCAGGAAAACATTAATTTTCACTTACTACTCTGTATTCACAATAGTTCTGTCAGTTAAATTCATGACCGTACAACATGAAATCAATTAGACCAATAAAGGTCAACTGACCAGATTTTTACAGATTATGAGATTGCCTAAGACTTCTATTAGAATTGAGTTTCAGGTTTTTCATTCTTTTACTAGAAACTGTTCTTTTCTTGTTGGTGGAAATTGCTCATTCACTACATACGATAATAATGTGGGTTAAATTAAGGTTAGATTAAGGTTAGATTAAGCTGGGTTATATAGAGGTAAAAAAAAATGCACTCCTTTATATCCAATCAAAAGCAAACCACATTACAAGTTGGTGGTTGGTTCTGCTGTAATATGTGCCTGTACATTGTGTGATTTTGTCCTAATGAATAAATGTGATGTGGTGAGAGCAAAATATGCAAAGTGAGAGAAGAGTGAGAGTTTGACATGAACCTCTTCTATTGTTCCTATCCCTATGGCACTGCCACGACGTCCATATTTACTGGGACTTTTCCCTGGGACAAGCAATGACTGCAGGGACCACATAAACAGACACACAAAGAGAAAGAGAAAAGGAGAGGGAAGAGACCATGAGCTGTCATGCAGCAGGTTGTTATAAGACCACATAGACCAGCTGGTGGGTTTAGAAATTTAACAGCACAGTTAAACAGTAAAGGGCCATTATGGGAGTGACACAGCAGCCAGATGAGGAGCCTGAGGAACCATGGTGGGTGCGTACGCCTGTGAAGCACATGAGAGCAGAGCTGGGGAAAGGAGCACACAAAGCACACTGTTAGAGACAACAACAGACTACAGACACACATACACACATATAGCTTATTACAGGTTAACTCTTGACATATTGTGTCAGACAATATGAACAAGTTCATTTGTAGGTAATGACCAGGGTGTCACCTATTACAAAGTTTAATTTTACATGAATGTTGGCAATGCTTCAATCCAACTACAATCACAATAAGACTGGAAGGGCTGATTGGCCATCCTGGATGATCTCAAATTTCTTTTTGGTTCTCCCATCTGTTTTATAAGTCACTCCAGACACGTCTTTGTGTTTATGGATTACCTCCACTGAATAATATGTCCCGTTTCAAATCACAGGCAATCATAACCAAGGCAGACATTTTAAATTTTTTCACAAGAATGTGACTAAATAAAAACAGGGTTAGACAACAACAAGCAGTGTTTTTTTAAAGAGCTGTTAATAAAAGATAGCAGAAACATTGTAATTTAAACCAGGATGTTTCCCTGTGGACAAAGCTGATGGTGGGATGGTATATCAAGGTAAACATGGGGCAGGTCAGAAGGGGGCAGTGGCATAAATTACATTTCTCCTGACATTTGCAACAATCCCTGGGGTGGGACAGTGCACTATTAGAGCAGCTGAGTTTGCAAATAAGGTAAAGAGGAGCAGCATGACTGGCTGGCTGGCAGGAGGAGGTCAGCTCTGCCCTTTAGCAGTGTGAGCAGCCCTGCTGCAAATACTCACCATGCATAGGAAAAATACAGCTCAGCACATCATCATGCCATGCCTGTGGAGAAAATCCCAGAACAGCAAAAACCACCTGGCATTCACATCACTCAGCGGGTTGTAATGCACACTGCACACACACACACACACACACACACACACACACACACACACACACACACACACACACACACAAATGCAGCGTAGCAAATGCATTTGCATCCATATTGATTCTGCCAGTTAGACAGCCAGACCCCTGAATCCAACAGAAAACATTTTGCAACATTATAATATTAATGCTCAACGTCTGGATAAAACAATCTGGGGACATTTTGAGAGAGCAAACAGATTGGATTAAAACCCAATCATTAAATATTCTGTCCACAAACCACTTGAGCATTAGAATACACCGTGATCGAGATACAGAGTCTCATTGGTTTTCAACAGCTGTAATAAAATACCGCAGCTATATTGTACATACGCTTGCTGAGCACTACACAAACACCATACTAACACTGGATAGGGCCTCTGTTGTAGCCCATCTGCCACACCGATCAACATGTTCTGCATTCTGGGTTGCTTTTTGCTCTTGTACCATTCGGATATTCCATGGTTTCGTTGTATCAGACTGTACTTTTTGAGCAAGGTCTATCGACTAACTGCTACAGCTAACTGTGAGCCTTCTCCAACTTATTGTGCCCAGCTTTTAACTCTTGAAATGAGGAATATCTCATTCGCTGTGATTTGCTGTCAGCTTTCGCTGTGCATTTGTCTGTGCGCATCTGCATCTGGTAGGCTAACGCAGTTTTAGCTATTAGCTTGTTGTTAATTTGCGCCGGGTTGAGCATGTTCATAGCGCTTTGCAGTTAGAGAACTGCATGTTTACTCTCCGTACATTACCAATACTGGCTGCTATTCTTGGACTACCTGAACTTTTCATTGCTATTTCGGGCTACCTGGTTAACTGTGAACTACCTCACAACTCCAACAGTCACTGTTTATTCTATACCCGTGCCTTTTACCATCTCGACCCTGTGTCCCTTCGATCCTGATATTTACATACACAAGACAGCACACATCTTCTTAATGCTCCAATCATCTATAAAATTCATTCCTGTTATCTGGTCTCTTAATCGCTGTTTAAGGAGGTGCCCTGTTCCACAACTTGGCTGTTTTGTCTCTTGCTTCCTCTTTTGGGTCTCATACATGGATTCTTCATCTGCACGGGTGTCCTCCTCCTCCTACATTTTCCCACAGCTGCCAGTTCATTTTGGCATTATTTAACTGTTGTTCACTCACTGACAAGTCAATTAATCTCAAAGACTGTTTTTCTTACTATAATAATGACATTATGTTTTGACTAAAACTTGGCCACTGCAGAATGATTACATCCATTTGAACACTGCTAACTGGGTTTCACTGTCTACCCATTCCTAGGGCATCTGGTAGAGGCGGTGGCCTTGCTGTCCTGTTCTCAAAGGTTTTTCATGTCTGTGTTTTGGATTCTCTTGCCCTCTTGCTTAAAGAAGTCTCTTGCTCCTACAAAAGTTAGGTCTGTCTCTGTTTAATCTTGCCACTAAGTTCACGCTATGGAACTATCTGACCATTTAGCCAATTACAAAGCGGTGCTCAATACTGCTTGCTCTTAATAGCTAACTTCTGTGTTTAAAAAAAGCTAGTTGCAATCCCTCTCTGCTTTTCTCTAGCATCAATAAGCTCTTATGTTCTTCTGAGAACACTCTCCAGATCCATGATAAAATTGCTACCATCGACATTGTCCTTCAAACACACGACAACACCATGACAACACACTAAATAGCTTTGTAATTATCCAAACTGATCCTGTATGCTTCTCCTCCCTTTTGTCTTTCACACCTGTTGACACTTCCGCTATAGAACATCTTCTTGTATTCTCTAAATCTTCTACATCATTCTTAGACCATGTCCCTACTTTTCTTATAAAACTCTGTTCTTCCACTCTGTCACCTCCTATCTGCCATATTGTCAATCTCTCTCTTTCCTCCAGCTCTGTCTCTCATCATCAAAAAGAGAGATATGGACCATACTAAATTTAGCAATTTTAGGCCCATCTTTAACCTCCCACGTCATGCGTCACACAGTTATCCACGTCATTCTTATATCCTACTTAGCTGAGATCAGATGGTGATAGCCCAACTACTCTTTGGTTTAAGTCTTATCTAACCAACAGACGGCGCTTCATCCTTACTGGAAATAATGTGACTGACTCCGTCTCTGTATAATATGGTGTACCGCAGGGTTCAGTCCTTGGGCCTCTTCTCTTCACTATTTACATCCTTCTGCTTGGTTTTATCACACGTCACTATGGGTTACATTTTCACTGCTATGCTGATGATACTCAACGCTACCTCTGTTGTAAACTGTCTCGTCCACTTCCTTTCCCAGCACTGTCTAGCTGTCTACATGAACTTCAATCCTGGTTATGTTTAAACTATTTAATGTTTAACGCTCATAAAACCACCTTACTTTACACTGGCACTAAATATGTCATTTTCTCCTCCCGTCTTCCTGCTGTCACTATTGATTCTATCCCTGTTAGTCCTCTGAGCTTGGGGTTCTTTTCAAGGATTCAAGGAGGGTTTATTGTCATTCTCATCACATGTAGTACATGAGGTGGAACGAAATTTAGATCGCACAATCCAAGTTACAACCAATAATAATAAGTCTTAAACTAAGTTATAAAGTAGACATAAATAGTAAATGTAACAAGTGAGAGCAGCATTAATGGATTAGTATACAAAGTGTCTAGGTGTAGATAAAGTGGCATAGTGTAGGTAAAGTGTAGGTGTCGTAGTGACCGTGAAAGTGTCAGTGCAATGTAGCGGAGTTCAGGAGTCCTACTGCTTCATTGATTCTACTCTTAACTTGCACATTTCTGCTCTGTGTTCTTTCATCTGCTCAATATTGCTCGGCTTCACTGTCATCTTTTACACGAGGTTACTGGAACCCTCATCCATGCACTAGTTATTTTCAGGCTAGATTATTGTAATTCACTCTCTACAGTCTGCCTAATAAATCTCTCCGCCCTCTCCAACGTATTCAAAATGCAGCTGCATGTGTTCTATCCTATATCCAAACATCCAGTCTCTATATCCAAAATTATCATACTCATGGTCTGGCTTGGTTTCAAATCTGGCTACAGGGTTCAGCAAAAATACAAGGTTAGTCTGGTGAACCTTGGCTGAGTTCTGCTGAGGCACACAAATGGACTCAGAAATTTCATCAACAACATGAATCCTTGGACTCAACACTTGCAGGTTGCTTTGTATCAACAGTCAAAGCAGGCTGAGCTATTGTAATGGTGTGGGGCAAAATTTCTTGGCACACTGTAGGTTCGTTAACACCACTACCCCATCTTGCGGCTACTTGCAGCGTGATAATGCAAAATGTCACGCATTAAATGCCATCTCAAACTGGTTTCAGGAATATGACAATGAGTTTAATGTTCTTCAGTTGACCTTTCCGGCGACTTATATGAATCCAGCTGAAAACCTTTGGGATTGGGTAGTACAGGTGATTTTCTGCATAAAAATGCACCTGGAAATCAAGATGTAGTCGACAAGTCGGCCTTGTGGTTGCTGTCATCTTAACAAAACAACTAATTTCTGCATAATTAAAAAACTCCCAAAACCTTTAGAACCCCTTTAGCCTGAACCCCACCTTGCACACAGTCCTCACTGAAGGCATCCAGAGGTCTTCACTGAACACAATTCATCTGGCCAAATAACACAACAGTCCAATTTTTGGGACTTTTTGCCCACTGTAAATGAGGATCTTTATGCGCAGAAGTAAGCAAATGCCTTTTTGTGCCAGTCTTGTGCTCAATACGACCATGTTATGCAGTTCCCTTTAGAGTTTTCTTTCAGAAAATTGTTTGTAAATGACCTACATTTACTTCTAGAAGCAACTATTTCCTAGAAGTGAAGCAACTGTAAATTATATTTACAAACTATGAAACACACAGAAGCTCGCTGTCCATCATTTTCATCTTACAGCCACAGTTCTCAAAAGAATTTCCTGTAATCTGTGATGTCTGCCATTGCTGGTAGACTTGTATAGCTGTATGATTTGATAAATTTTCAAATTCCTTCACACTATGGCCTTTGGCATGCAAAAAATACAATCACTAACATCTGCTTTGTGACACATTTTCCACACATTGAATGCAACATTCACTGAACCACCACTTTTCAATTTTGGAATCCAGGTATTTATTGCCTTGTGAACACCCTTGTGCTACGCCACCTTCTTGAACCTGGGGTTACTATCACCTTAACTCGCTTTTTTTTGTCTGGTGAGAATATAAATTAATTATATGATGTTGAGAGCTCCATGATATGAAAAAAATATTCAGCTGCTCTTAAATTCTAAATTTCCTAGACTAAGCACTCTAAAATGTTTGTTTTTTGCAGCCGAGGTAGCGCTTTCTGTTCATTCACAAGAGCTTCATAGTAAAACTTCATAGTAATGTTTGATGGAATTGGTCACTGCATTTGTTAAAACTGTTAGAACAACTATACGCACTTAATTTGTAAAGTAATTATGGAAGTATGTACTTCACTTAGTTAAACTTTTTTATGCTACTGATTATTAAAGCACATTTTTCGGAAGTATACACTTTCGGGGATTAAGACTAAGAAAAATGGTTTTGAGGATAATATATAGTACTTTTATCACCTTATTGAACTCCTATCAGTTTAAAATCAATCTTGCACATATTGTGACACACCTACTTTTCAGTTATTCTGTTTGTTACCAAAAACTGGGATGTTGGATATTTTTTTATATCAGTTAAAAGAACAACGCTTTGTTTTGTTAAAAAAAAAGCTGGCTAGTTATATTCATGTAAGAAATCAATTACTGTTGTTTTAACATTACCCTTCAGGGGAAGATGACTATACAAAAGAGAAATATATGAGTTTTAGTACTTGTGTCCAATATAAGAAATGGAGGTGACATATACATATACTGCTCACAACAAATAGGGGGTGTTTCAAAATGAAATATCCTATAATAAAATGTCCCATAATCTATTAATTATATATTTTAGTACTAATGAGCACTGAGGAGTTGAGGCAGTGGGTCTTTAGAAATGGAAATACTTTGTGAAGATAATTTGTGAAAATAATTCAGGGGCATAATTGTGAAATTAAGGAAGTTATTCAATTTAAATTAACGTCACGTGTAGCATAGCCTTTAATTCATTTTCCATTAACTTGTCCTTAATCCATTCACTTTCATTATATTTACCCTATTTACACCTTTTATACATCCTTATAACAATATAAAGATTATCCACATACAAATACAAATGTAGTTTTAACTTCATGCAGGTCACAACAGATTTAAAGCTGATCACTCCAGCCATTCTAGGAGGTCTAAGACTGAGGCCAAATTTGACAACCAAAACCTCACACAAACTATGCCAGAAACAAATGGTTCACTTAAAACACCATGCAAAACTGTAATGTCTGTTGCCAAGATCAGCTGGAGCGAAGAAAGAAAAATTTCTGCTCATGAGTATTAATACCAATGGTTAAAATCCTTTCATCATATGAATCCAGTTACAACAGGCATTAAATGACCAGGTATTAAAGGGGCCCAGATGTCTGCATGGGCTGCAGTTGTGTGAGAGTGGGCCTAGGAGGGGCAGAATAAAGGTGATGGAAATGGTGGTGGGGCATTCTTTCCTTATGTTGAGGCCAGAGGGAGAGTTACTTACTATCCCAGGGGGTTTGGGGGTCTCTGGTGAGTGCAGGTGTTCATAGATGTTGCTGTTGGGGCTTAAATTGCCGCTGTGACTAGAGGAGATGGTGTGCTTCTTGATACTGAAACTCGTTGCATCCAGAGAGTGGCTCCTGTTGCGGATCACCCGCTACGAGTTAAAGAGAAACAATGTAAGCTAGGGGAAAATGCCTTGCACTAATTGCCCATTAAAAAGGCAGTTTCTGAGATAGCCAGGAGCCCTTGAGGTGCTATAGATTTGGAGATCAAACATGGCTGCAGGAATTAAGCAGAGTGAAGTTTGATGATTATACAGAAACCGAATGGAAATGCACGTACAGAATAATCAAGCACTTCATGCCAGCTTCATACCAAGCATGCCAAACACCTAATTAATACTGATTATGCAATTATTGTTTAAGTCCCATCCATTACAAAGACACCACACAGTAACAATGCAAGTAAATCACTAAGGTTGCTATCTATCCTTGTTTACTCTTAAGGCTAAATACAATGTGAAGGTTCCTATAGACAAACAGCCAAGAATAACAGACAATTTACTAAGTAATATACAATATCGACATACTGACGTGGGCCACCTGTTTCTCTATTTCTTATAGCTGACAGCATCCATGGATGGATCGGCTGATTAAATTGTTGAATATAACCAATATTTAAAATTCAAAGTAGCTTCCAGAAATGCATTATTATTAAATAAAGCGATGACATAAACCTTCTGATGTATAACATTTGTAGACTTTATGTAAGTGTGTATCATGGACAAGAATTTATCCCTATACCGACAACCAGAAAACTCACTTATAGGCATGTTTATAGCAAACATTTGCATTCATTTAATGTTTTTCATTAATTCTTCGTGGAACAATTTTTTTAAGTTTATGTATTAATACGTTTGTAATACTTTAAATAGTAAATTAGTGCTAAATATGGGATATGTATTTATGCATTATTATTACTGAGATCATGTCACAGTATTTTTCATTCTACTCCCAATGTTTCTGAAGTGTAACATGCTTGCTCTAATTCACTCAATAACAACCCTATAATTCTCACCTTCATCAGTCATGTATAATTAGTTTTTTGAGACAGTTGTATTTAGTGATATACAAAATCAATAGGTCAAATAGGGTGAGATCTATTAAACAGTAATTAGGATCAATTATACTAATGGCTGATCTCATTACCATACTCTAAAATCTGCTCAGCTTGGACACATTACTTAACAATTGATATACAATGTAGTGTTATCAAAAATATTGATAAATTGTTGTGGAAAAGGCTTTTTCTGTCTGTGTTCATTATTTTTTGTTGCCCCATGTTAGACCTGAGCTCATTCACTTTAAAATATTTCAATAATTATGTAAATAGTGCATATTTATATTCTTAAAATTGACTGCCATTGGGAAAAAATTACCAAAATCAGCAAATCAAAAAGAGAGTTACTGGCAGTCAATCTGCATTCTGTTTTTTTTTTTTTTTTATAATAGTGAAAGAATACAAATCTAGTCCAAGGCGATATACAACACATTACAACTTATTATGAGAATATAAATATAACACAGTCTAAAAATGTGTAATGAAATAATAGATTGACATTAAAATAGTAAATATTATTAGTAATTATTAATCATTTGATGTTGAAATTCTTAGTATATTATTACACAGTGTAATAACAATACAATGTAAGCTGACTTATCATCTTAATCATGGTCCCACATGTGCAAACTGGTATAAACAAAGAGGACAATGATTCTTGGCATTTATGCTGTGCACCAATCTGTCTACTGAATAAGATAGAATGCAACCTGACTAAGAAAATTATGCTTTTTCTGACATATGGTGTAAAACAGACTGTCTTTACAAAAACAGCACCACAGCTACACACTCAGCCAAGCACACCCACACCACTAATGAAGTCCGCAGTAGGAGCTCACACAAAAAGATGCAGCTTATTATATAATTAGAGACACTTAGACAGACCCAGCCACCCATAAATCATTGCCCATCCTCATACAAATACTGTATTATTAGGAGACTAAAGGTTACAAGGCATTTGCCTTACCTTAAAAGACTCAAAGAAGCCCCCTCCTCCTCCACCTCCATTCTCTAGCTTGTCGTCATCCCCGCCAAGCCCCATCATGGCCTGGCTGTTAACGTGCAACTCTTCATACAATGTCTCCAGCAGGGCGCCCCGGGTGCGTTCCTGATCCCGAATACAAAACATGCAGTCGAGTAGACTGGAAATTAACTTTTGACTAACTTGCATACAATTATGATTAGCTCACCTCTAGTTTTGCAAACTTCTCTGCTTTGTAGCAGGCATACTCTGCATTAATCAGTTTTGTGAACAAGAACTCATGGAATTCAGGTCCCTAAAGTAGAGAGTGGACATAGCTATTAAAATGATGTAAAACAAATTAACAAAAATGATTACACGTTCTTGTTTTGTACTAGTACTTGCTTTTCGGAATATGGCAGGATCAGGCAAAGCTGGTCCAAAGAATGGGACATCATCTCGTGCAGTCACAGACACCTGCACAATTACAGATACACAGTTATAAACAAGCACATATTAATATTAAGCCATCACACACTGGTTATGAGGCAAATCAGAGGGATTTATTAAAGCTCATTCTAGTATGTTTTCTAAACAATTATAAAGGAACATTTTATCCATGTAGCCTAACGTTAATCCACTGTAAATACAGTTCCAAATACAGGTTCCAGGTTCTTCAGACTTCACTTTTTCCCCAGATTTCCCCCCATCAGTCTGCACTCAATACCCCATAATGATGACGTGAAAACAGAATGTTAGAATTTAGAAATTAGAGTTGTTTGATTGGTTTCAAGCCAGGGCAATTTCTGGGCCACTAAAGGACATTTACAGAGTTTTTTCTAAGCCACTCTTGAGTAGTCTGTGCTGTCTTACTAAGGGTGATTGTCTTGTTGGACGGTCCTGAGCACTCTGGATGAGGTTTTTATTACGAATATAACAGTGTTTTGCTCAATTTTGTATTAGTGCTCAAGTAGTGGCTTCTCTCTGGTCTCTCTGCTGTAAAGCTCTGATTGGTGGAATGCTGCCATGATGGTTGACTTTCTGGAATTTTCTCTTATATGCACACGCGATCACTTGGAGTGACCATTGGGTTCTGGGTCACCTCCGTTTACCACAGGTGGACTCCAATCAAGCTGTAGAAACATCTCAAAGATAATCAAGAGAAATGGCCACCAGAGATACATTTCAAGTATCAGAGCAAATGGTCTGAATACTTATGTGAAATTGTAGTTTTTCCTTTGTAATATATTTGTATCAAATTCAGCTTTTACGTTCTGATTATGCGATATTGATTGCAGATTGATAGGGGGCAACTTGAAAACTTTTTAGCACATAGCCTCAACAAAATGGGAAAAAGCGAAAAGGTGAAGGTCTGAATACTTGCTGAACACTTGCTGAACATTTTCTATGCATCTCCATTGAATGACAAAGTTAAACAGAAAAAGTTACTAAGTTGTCATTAGAACTTAGTACTTAGTTAAACCCTAAGAATTACATTAGGACTAGATTGTTTCCTTTATTTTAAATAAAATATTAGTGATGGAGAATATTTGACAATGCTCTACCTTATACAGGACATTGTCGGTACAGGCATTCTCCACTTGTACCACAATATAGGCATGAAGAAAGTTAGATGCAATCATGTCTGGCACAAAGGGGGTGTTCTCGTCTTGGAACACAATGGCGACAATGTCGTTTCCTATATGCCTCTTTCTCTGCAGCTATGGCAAATACAGAGAGGGTGAGGAAGAGAAGGCAAAGCTTAAAACACAACAGTCATATCTGGTAAATGTCCCCCTACTCATCCCCCTTCCAATGCCTGTCATATTTGCTTGGATAAACTAACATAATGTATGTTGCCATATTTGAATAGATGGTATTTAGATATAACAGTGTAGTATTAACTATTCTGAAATAATCATTTTATAAAAGGGAAACCACATTCTGCAAGTGCTCTATGCTTCACAATTATTCCAAGCAAACACATGACACAGTTGACGGATAATCCTGTTTGCACGCTTCCATACTCAGCACTGTCTGCTGTGGTATCACAGCATATAAATATATAATAATGATACATTTATACATATGGTTAAAAACATTCAAACTGAAAAAGTCAATATAATTCATTAAAGTTTAAATATTCAATCAGTAGTTAGTTCTTAAAGGGTCTGAATTCTCAAAATGAGTAAAATACTAAAACAAAGAGGATTTATGTAAAGTTATAAAATACATGAAAGTATAAGTTGTATTTTAGGAAGGGTTCACTACAGTACAGCTCCGTTCAAAAGCTACCTGCTGTAAGCAGCAGCTCTGGAGGGCCGAGATGCGAGTCTTGAGTTTCCTAAGTACTTCCATTATATCTGAATAAAAATGTTAACATAATTTTAAAGTAGAGTTTTTCTTTTTTTCCTTATTTTAAAGTTACCACAATAAATGTGGCCATGGTGAAAGCACACATCGGATTAGTACCTGCCCTTCAGTAATACTTCTTTACACATGGAAATTTAAACAAATATTTTAATGACCTTGAAAAGACTTTCAGGTTCAGATAAATCAATTTACCTTTTTACCAACCTTTGTCAGAAATACTTTATATTACATATTCCGTAAGGCCAATAGGTGAATGAGGAAAAAGGACTTAATGTCATTTATGTGCACAAGTTCAAAAGACTACTGATAGTTGACACTTAAGTATTTTGGAGCAGACTGCTTAAACTAACAATGTAAATTATGGATTTTGGAGAGTGAAATGTTCACTCTCCAAATACACTTCAAGCACAGTTCTATAAATGTACACGGCCTTGGCTTGTGGCCACAACTGCTATTGCATTGTATATATGCGCGTATAAAAATTGATTATTTCCTAAGGAGTGTTCTGCTTCTCATAGAGTTTTTGACACAAGGAGACTAGAAGGTCAATTTGTACAGCACGTCATCTGCCAATATAACAGCAGTATGTTTGGGGGCAGTGGACATCTGGGCCACTCAGGCCTGTCAGCTACTAGGCGATCTATCATCTTAAATAAGAACGCTCCAAAAACAGACCTACATAGCCAGTAACAACTTTATTGCCTCCTAAATTAATAAGTGACAGTCAATTTAGTCTGCCACTAAAATAATTATACAACAGAACTGAGGTTTGTTGTAGGTTGTATGGAATTAAATTGAGTCTACCTGCTGTGTGTCTCCTTCTGTGTATGGAAGCTTGGTAGATACATGGAACATGACTTCTTTGTTATGGAAGTTGTAGTAGACTGATTCTGAGCCTGTCTGTCCATGTGTCACATCTAAGCCACCTCGAAAACTAAAAAGACAGATATTTTAAGATTAAACATAATGCCATTAGGTTAAAAATGTGAACTTCTTTGACAAGCATTCGAAATTCAACAGATATGCACTTATGTGATCAGCTATTAGAGAAAGTAATGGCCAACATTAATTAATTAGTCAGTAATACGCATATGCATATGTAAAATGATCAATGTTTAAGCCTAAAACGTGTAGACTTTGTCTGCCTCTGACAAAAAACTGAAATGGATCATTGTTGTATCCCCAGCAGGACAATGATCTAACCCATATGTTCAGATCAACAGAAAATGATTTACTAGTCACCTGATGTAAACCCCATAGACACCCTGTGGTGCGAGCTAAAGGGGGGGGGGCACACAAGAGGATATTGGATCCTGGATGATCTGGTGAGATTCTGTAAAGATGAATGGTCTTAAATTCTTTATCTATAGTCTCCAACCTTATAAGATGCTATAAGCAAATGCTAACATAAATTGTTTCTTGGTAAAGGACTTTTCAAATTTGACTTCAATTAAAGGTTGGGTTTTTCTCATTTTGTCAGTTATTTTAATTAAGCTAGATCATCAAAATGTGAATTATAGGTCTTGTTCCCATTGTTGCCAGAAAAAGATGGTATCCATTCTATTTTAGCATCACATAACATAGTATTGTAATATGTAGGCTTAGAATATGGAGTTAGCAATGTGTTACAAATAACATTCAGAACAGTAAACACTGATTACTCCTTACTTCTTTACAATGAAGAATGAATGTACTGTATGTTCAACATGGGTTTTGACAAAATGAATATTTAGCATTTATTTATACAACATATACTGTACTTAATATATAAAATGCGATTGCGTATCCATATGGTTGACAGCCTGAAGTTGGTACTCTAAAATGTTGTTTAATATGTACCCTTGTGTGTATGGATCAACTGTCTATTGAGAACTGATAGGTGACTGGTATGTTCAGCACCTTACCCTTTAAATTCATGAAGCTCAATCTTCTGTCCCAGAAACTCTAAAAACTCCACAAATGCTGAACCCTCCTCATTATTTCCAAACAGCTCCTCTTCTACAGTCTATAATGATATACAGAAACCCAGTATTGTCATATACATGTTCTGGTGATGTTATATATATATATAGGACAAAACAGAATACATTACACATAGCATCCTGCTTTAACAAAACTAACAAACAAATAACAAAAATATTATACTCTGTTATTTATTTATTGACAAAAATGATCCAATATTATTTATATACACCATACACCATGCTCAGTGTGTATTTGGTTCTAGGTAGGTGTCTGTATTAAAATGGCAGCTTTGTGAATTTACATTAAAAATAATATTCAAGTGTTCTTCGCTGTGCATGCAATAGCTCCTGCAGTACAAGGAAAGTCAATCACTGATGCTAAGTTTGGTATTTGAATTAGTGAACAAATATGATTGTTTTCCTCTTTTTTGAAGACAGATAATTATAAAAACATGAGAATTTAATGACCTAGCTTTTGTTAGTGAGGACAAAGCCTCATAGTCAAAGGATGCTAAATGAAATTAAAGGCATCAACAAACAACTTGAAAAACACAAAGGCCCAGGCACACAATGGTATTAGCAAAACATAAAGGGCTGATTCATTAGGATTTTCTGTGGGTCGATTACTCTGATGAAAATTCTAATTGGTTTCCTGTATAAACATAAACTCCCATTTGGTGAGGCTGTGGGTGGTGGGTGTGCGAATGTAAACAGAGCCGTCTTGATGTCTTAACAAGGTGTAGGTCAGACGCTTGATGGGTTGTAGAGAATAGAAATTCCTGCATTCTGTGTGTTGTGATAAACATGGATGTGGTAGGAAGAGCATCTCTATGTGATCTCTTCTGCCATGTTAATAGTACTAGCTGAAATCTTCATGGGCACTTTCTCTCTGTCTGCCCACTGCGCCTCCAATCCATTTAAAGGTCGAGGAGTTGAATTTTTGCCAAAAAGGCTCTCTACTGGATCCTCTGTGAATAATAGTGTTATTATTTTAATAAGAGGGCACTAGACGTGATATTAGTAGTGCTCCTACTGTTCACTCAGAGGATAAAGAAATAAAGAGGACTGTTGGACAGAGTGCCTTTGTTATTCTGTATGCTTGTCTGACACTGGATGAGACACCTGGATGGGGTTCAAATAAGGATTTGTTATAAGATAGACAGCACAGGGGGTTTTAAATTGGTTATAAAGGGCCTTGAAATACTGACTGAGCTTGATTTCTGCCAGACACATTGTGGATGCAGTCACCCATGTGGGACCCACCTGTCCGAATTTCTGATATATCACTCCGAACTTGAACTTGTTACTGATCACATGCTCATCGAAAGTGACAATGAGTCTTGATGCCTGTGGGAAAATAATAGAATTAACTTAAACTTAGTTTTCCAAGCTAGTCCAAACAATGCTGCATGCTGTGAAAGAAAACACATCCAACTAAGCATGCTTTACTACATAGCCACAATTATTTATACACCCCTTTCAAATACTAGATTAGGCTGTTTTGCTTACAATTGTTGTTAACCACTTAAAATAACGAATGAATGTGTTACTGTCATAGGATGCCCCCCTGCCAGAATCAAGTGAACACGTGTTCTGTCCCCACTCATTACCATGTTCCAAGCTGCATCTTTAAGCAATGTAGGCACATTTTAAGCAATGTAGGCACATTCATGTAAATTCATGAAACTCATTAGGTCTCTATTGGTCAATAAGATCGAGTATGAATGACACGAAGCATTGGTTAGAGTGGTTCAAACCCACACCAGCATTGATCTCCAGAGAAGTGGAATGTGATTTTTGCGGAGTGATAGATCATACATTACTGTTTGACAGTTGAGGACTCAGTGGTGGCAGTGGTGTTAAGATACTGAACCATGGACCAGGTCCCAGGTTTAACTCCCAGCACTGTAAAACTGCACTCTTGAGCTCTTGAGCAAAGTAATTATCCCACAATAGCTTTAGATTGTATCAGGTGTGAGTCGTTCTGGATAAAAACATCTGTCCAAATTCACTCAATGTGAACGTAAATGGAAGATATCATGATACCAAATTAGAACTACTCCACATACTCACACTGTGGTACTTGAAAGTTAGTCAACCCTTCAGAATTTTCTATATTACCCCATAAACATGGCCTAAATGGTAGGCCACAGAATCATGTACAACTTTTCCAGCCTGATGAGCATTAACAACACATTAACATGTTTTTAGAGGTTGTTTTTTGTTCAGGCAATGCATACATTTTAAGTTATATTGGGTCATTTGGTTTAGTAGCTAACAGTACAATATTTATCTCATTTATTTAACTGGGTTAACTTTATCTACATTTAGGAAATTTGATAAAGCATTCCGTCATATTTACACAAAAATATAAAACATTTTAAAGGTTTCACAAACTTTCAAGCACCACTGAGCTAAATTGGAATGGCAACAGTTATGCTTCAAAATGTAGTGATGAGCCTAAGAACAGTGAAGTATGTTGTAACAACAAATTCTATAGTTATACCCTTTTCGGCGGATGTAATATCTTGGGTGTTTACACAATTTTGGCAATATAGAGTACCTATGCCTGAAGCATGCAAAGCTTAAATATTGAATAAAATAGTAAATGTGTGTAAAATGATGTCCTGTGTACCTTTGGGTAAAGCACTGGGAAGAAACGATCCACATTCACATCCTCACAAACCAGCTGGGAATAAGAGGACAAGAGAACAGATGCTGATAGATTTGTCTCTTTTGGTCTCCTTGTTTATAGAAAAGCCAATTCACTGCTAGGGGGTCTTTTGTCAGAGCTGCTGAGATGAGATTCACTGGGACTGAATCCATCAGTCATGTCATTTAGGGTAAATCATGATAAATTGTAATGACAGAAAGCAACAGTGCTGACTCCTAAAACCTTGCAAGCCCTCCACTCTTACCTTAGCCATCTGGATAACATTGGGGAATTCAGTCAGACATGAGATCGGGATGACATCATGATATGTCTTCAGTTTGGTCCTGTAAAAAAGAGGGAAAATATCTATATATTGTACTCTTGGAATAGAAATTACAAAAGTGGTATCTTACAATTGCTAATGCACAAATATAATGGAATCCTGTAATGTACCCTAAGGTTGTCAAATCAAGGCATGGAGAACCTTATCGCTACATAGATTTGAGTTGTTAGTCTGTTAACACAATTTAGTCCATTATCATGCGGTGAAGGAAGTGAGTTAAACACACATTTGTTCCTTGGACAATTAGCCACATAAGTTACTTTTTGTAAATCTATATCAGTCAAAAAACAATCAATTATAGTACCTCTAATTACAGAAGCAAAACTGCACAATAGAAACCTAGAAACCTAGAAACCTTTATCAACATAACCTTATCCAACAAATACTTGCAGCTTATGGTGTAGCTTACATTTATTCAGTGATGTCTTTGAATTTTGGTCAAAACTGGAATGCGCAGCATGTGCCAAATAAACAGCCTGTCACCATTCACATTATATAAACATTATAAAATGCATTATATGTAATTAAAAGAAAGTTATTGTTTGGAAGTACATTCTTTTTTAAATTTCTGCTTTTACACTGTACATTTATTTATTTTTTTCACACCCTTAAGTTTATTTGGTGGGTCGGCAGTAAGTATGTTGCATGGGAATAACAACATAAATGCCCTGTACTTGTCTCTCCACCCACACACTGGCCTATATTGTCCATCTGCTGTCTAATTTGGTAAGGAGGGTGCTGCTTACATGCCATGCATTTAATCGCAGGAAAACAGTGTTATTGACTTTTTATATTACTGTCTCTGGACATAAGTCATGGTTTTCAGAGAGTAGTTATTGCCATATTTCTGGGGATGCTTAGTAGGTTTTAAAATGTGATAGATTTTAGAGAGTGAGGCATACATTGGGTTTATAGTGTATACCTGAGCATCAGACGGAGGTGTTCCTGGTCCCCAATCACTTCATATTTAACTGAAAAGACCAGGTGTCCCAGAGCGCTGTCCAGTGTGTAGTAATTAAAGTGCTCCTTAGGACAGAACAGATAGCAGTATTGTGAGTGCACATTCATCTTCTCCCTTCAATTCACTCCCCCTACACACACACACGCACACGCACACGCGCACACACACACACGCACACACACACACACACACACACACACACACACACACACACACACACACACACACACACAC
>JAVSBV010000037.1:4167904-4189678 GCA_033117975.1 Parotocinclus spilosoma | reverse complement strand
GCCAAGCTGCCACGGTTGGGTCCTTGCGCAAGACCCTTAACCCACAATTGCTTGGATTGTAATACTGTATCAATTGTAAGTCACTCTGGATAAGGGCGTCTGCTAAATGCTGTAAATGTAAATGTAGCAAGTAAATGTAAACTGTTGTTATGGTCAAAGATACAGACAAATGCCTAAAGGATCCATTGCCCAATAGATCCAAGTTGTCACCGCTTTAATTTCCACCAAAACACTGTCAGCATTCGTAAAGCTTAAACCTTTGACATTCTTCAAGATATCAGACCTTTAATTAATTTATTTTAGTACAAAGACAACTGAGCTTCTAACATAAAGGCTGGAAAGAATCCATAATCAATAGGTAGATGTGAGTATGTTACTGGATTGCTCTGGTTGCCACTGCAGTAATGCATAGAAATACATCCAGTTTAAGCAACGCCCTCTGCATTCTAGATGTCAGATATCTGGCAAAAACTTGAATGATGGCAACCCATACTTTCCTAAATCAGTGTTTGGAGTTGTTGGAGGGCCTCTTGTTAAGGATTCACCACAGGCTCTCAAGGGGATCTGGAAAGTTTCTTGAAAATGGACCCAAAATGTAAATGTTATATTCACCAAGCCACTTGGTTATCACTTTTGCATTGTGACATGGTCCTACATCATGCTAGAAAAAGCATTGTTCATCTTCAAAAGATTCTAATTTTTTGCAGATGTTCCAGTCTGAAGGGGCCAATAACTTAACCTTAATAACCCAATCATCTGCAGTCCAATCCCTAGACTTCCTGCAGTCTGTAACTCTGTCCTTGATGTTTTTCTTGCCGGGAACTACCTTCTTTGCTGTACGTCTTGACACCAAGCCATCCTCCAAAAGCCTTCGTCTCACTGTACATTCACATCTGTGACTGCGCGTATTTTTTTATTAGGAAATAAGTGGTTAACAGAAGAACATTTTAAAGCACCATCTTCCTTTTAAAACATTCACCTGCAGTGGCTGGAATGCAGTAATTTTTGTGATAAGGTGATTTTCATGACAGGGAATGACTTTGCTATCAATCGCAAATTCATCTGATTATTCTACACAAAAATAACTTATTGTGAAAACCAAAATTGCTAAGCAAATTGCAATTGGTTTATTTGTTGCCCAAGTATAGTAACTAATAAACTAATTACCAATAAAGCTGGATTTGTTACAAACCCTTTTTTGTTCACAATATTGCTGACAGTCAATGACAGTCTTATCATTCCACATCTACTGCAACAATCTGCAAAACCTCCAGAACCTGACTCCCTCCTTTTCTTGTCTCCTTTTGAAAGATGGTGAGAGCTATTGATCCTGCTGTGTCCATTACTTAATGTTAATTCCTCAACAACAGCTAAGAATGGCATTCAGGCCAAAACAAGACAATTAAAGGCAGAGATTTTAGCAAGCAGTTTTGAATGTATATCACTTGGGCAGACCTTTTTTGTGAATAACATTTTATTGGGATTTTGAATAATTGCAGAACACATGCACACCGACATACACATGTAAACATACAGACCATACATATAACCTAATTAAAATAAGGTAAAACCTATTAAAACAAATTACCCAGTGCTGTAAGATGGCATCTGCTACTTTTTTATTACTTCTAGCATTTCAGGGAATTTCAATTATATATTATTCTGACAAATCTTTGAGGTTCTCCAAAAAAACATTTCAGTGCTTGTAATCTTTTTTTCAGTGCAGTTGTGTTCCAGGGGACAGAAAACAGCAGACTGATAAAATCAGAAATAATGTCTTTGGCATTAGGTTTCGAATGCATACATTACTGCTGACAAATACATTGTGAGGTTATAACACTAAATGCTTTCATGCAGATTTTCAGCCCTGAAAAAATAAATATTTGATATTCTACAGTCTACAACATAAGTATTCTAAAAACTGTATCAAAATCTATCCTATTTATTTGACATTATTAAATCAGTAGGATAGTTTAAGTCATTGTTCACCTGCAGAAAGCAAAAAAAACCCAGCATTAGTTAGGCTATTCATATTTATATTTTATAAAAACAACATTTGTGCCATGAATTATTGATGAAGGGAAAAAAAGGCACAACTATTCATCTTGGATGCCCGAGTATACATATGCACACTCACTGACCCATTCTAAAAAATATCTAGTCAGCTTAATCTTTGTAGCTGTGGAGCAAGAGATACCTCATAGGTTACCATTTCTGGTTTTGAAAATGATGGAAATAATTTCTGAAGATTTTAGCTACGTCTCAAACAACATAAACACCATTTCAAGCACCTGTTTAGAAAAAGTGCAATTTATATCATTTCTCAATGTCCCTGACTTTTGCAATACTCCATTTGGTTTCTTGCAGTGTTGTTGAAACATCAACTTTAAAGGACAGCATTTATTTTGCAGCTGCATCTGGAGTGACAGTGAATTTCCATCACTCACTTTATTTGGTGGTTAGGCTATAAGTTTTGATGAAAGGTTTATTCATTAAAAATATTTTGTCTATGTAAACATACTGTATAATAATGCTTACACAAATCTCAATTTTTCAGTCTTTTTTCGGTCTCAGCTCCAACAGTTTGAGTAGCAGCCTGGTAGCCATCTATATGGATTTTGTTCTCCAAGTGGGCCCCAATTTCTTCTGCAACTGATGCCACATCCACTGTTAGTTCACCTATATAACCCTGAATTGTGTATATAGAGCATTGCTGTCCCTTTTTGAAGAACTGTATGGCTTTACAGGTATTGCTGTAAACCTGGAACTCTGGGATATAGAACTTACTGTTCCTCAGCATCTATGCAGCAAAAGAAAATTAATTGTTCATTCGACCACCTGACCAAGCATAAGTCTACTTTATTTATCTGCCTGCTCCTCCAACTAATTGTTGTGCAATGGTAGGCCTAAGATACACCATTAAAATTATTACACTGCTCACAAAAATTAGGAAATGTTTCATTAAGGAATATTTCATTTTTAAATATCTTAGGCCACTATTAGATTAGATATACCACAGTCCAAAGACATGCGTGTTAGGTTAATTGGTATCTCTAAAAGTGGCCCTTTGTGTGTGTGTGTGCGGATTAAGCAGAAGATAATGAGTGAATGAAAAAAACCTAGAAGATCAGAAAACAATCAAAACAGCTTTTATAGGCTACAGTGGCAAATATTTAGTGTGACCTCCCATTACACTTAAGCAATAGCAGTATCTAGAAGCCACAAAAGTAGTTTTGGGAACCATAAGGGGAGCATGGTGAAAAGGCTATGATATGCTAAAGTTCCCAAAGAATGGCATAAAGCTCACTGGGAAGAAGTATTATGGAGTGACAAATCCAAGTTTGAAATTTTTGGCTTAAATTAATATGGCCATGGTCAAGACTTTTACACAGTTCTGTACATAACACAAAATTAATTTTAAATCTTGCTATCAAATCGCTGTATTTTTGGCTGTTGTTGTTATTTGTATTGTTTCTTTTTGGCATATGTCTGTCCTAACAACTGTAAAGCATCAAGAAAGGCTTTTTCTAAAAAAAAAGAATTTTATAAATAAAACATATTATTATTTCTGTTGTACCTTTATTTTTTTATTATATATATATATATATATATATATATATAAAACATACACCATACAAAATGTTTTTTTTCTTTGATAGTGTAAGATGATGATACAAAACAACAGCTTTAGTATACACTCCTTGTTTATTCATTTAATCAATAGTGATAGGATAACTTACAAAAATGAAATATCAGGCGAGGGGAATGTCTTGGCACTGTGTTTCAGCAGTACAAAACATTTGTTGGTTAGTGTACTGTATTCTCTACAGTTAAACTTCCATAGTTACTGCATTAAAGCATAATTGGCTTTTTTACACATTTAAACACACATACACACGCTTAAACATCCATTAAATATTTTCATCCAGTGACTATGACTATTTCAATAAATAAATACATACCATATAGTTAATGTAAAAATCTAGGAATAATGTAACAGTGAGTCATGTATTAAATGTGTAAAATATTAGTTAATAAATAATAAAATAGAAATTATAAAGAGAGGGGCTTGGTCCAGTTTAGCAAAATTCTAAATGTAATTTTCATGAATGCAGCTGCTGTAATCTTTTTATCAAGTGATATATAGCATGTGCAGCATTTAAAACATTTGTCATAAGGTTACCAAATTCACAGTGCTTTCAAGTATATGTAATACTTGAACAACAATTGAATTTCATTAACCTCCTTTAGCAAATACCCTGTTTCCTGATGCATAAAACACAATCAAATGATATAAATATGTATAATAGCCTTGAGTTCAGGTACGCAGGAATCCTGAAGCCCAGTGTCTGAGACATTAAAGCAGCATGGGGAATCAAGGCTGGATTAATATGAAAAAGGATACCTTTATCGTTCCCTGACCTACAGTGTCACAACTTAAAAATAGGTCTGGATTGGACAAGGTGATGCAGTTATGTATGATTCTCATTCTGCTTGATAGTATTATATCAAAACATCT
Source organism: Parotocinclus spilosoma (assembly GCA_033117975.1). Classification (NCBI taxonomy): domain Eukaryota; kingdom Metazoa; phylum Chordata; class Actinopteri; order Siluriformes; family Loricariidae; genus Parotocinclus; species Parotocinclus spilosoma. The sequence goes on along the minus strand of JAVSBV010000037.1, from coordinate 4,185,159 downwards.
TTGAAAACATCCTTGCAAAATACAGTCAGAATCATAATATGCCAGGTAACACTGCAGCAACTGTGCAAATACTAAATCCACTAAAGAATCTCTTGAATTGTTACATTATACGTTATTCAGACATTATTAAAGTTTAAATAAAGAATTATGTGATTTATGTGATCTTTTCAACATGAACAGTATATACTGCTCACAACAATTAGGGGATACTAATAAAATTAAATGTCCTATAATGATATATCCCGTCATTTTTGTGAGCAGTGTAGTTCTACCGCTGAAGACAAAACATAGAGAGCTACTATAGATCAAGATAATACTTGTATTTTGCATATAAACAAACTAACAATTAGCCACATTTTCTGTCTTGCTTACTGATTGTCTCCCTACCCTAGATAGAAATCTCTCTTTTTAAGGGTGTTTGCTATAAAACATACAGTATCTCATTGGAAGCTTATAAAAACCATCAGTCTATACAATTTTAGCGAGATAATGCAGAGTTCATAGCTGAGAGTCTGAGCCAAGCACATTGTGCTCACTTGTGCCAAACTTGTCTGCATTCTGCCGAAATCCTGCCGCAATCTCATCAAACGTCCGGCCCTTGGTCTCAGGCACCTTGAAATAGGTGAAGATGAAGAAGATGAGCAGCAACACAGTGAAGATGATGAAGACATACGGGCCTGTTACTTTCTGAAAAGTTAAAATTGCATTTGGTTAGATCTGAAGGCAAAATAACACCATGGCAGAAGAATAGAGTAGATCTATTTTCAGTTTCCATACCTCTACATGTGGGAAGCACATTCCTACAATGAAGTTGGCTGTCCAGTTAGAGAAACCAGCCACGGCAATAGCAGAGGGTCGAGGGCCTTGACTGAAGAGTTCAGCCACAATAAACCAAGGAATGGGACCAGGCCCAATCTCAAAGAATGCCACAAAAGTAAAAATAGAGACAATGCTGACATATGAAAGTCCTGAAACTTTTTCCTGTAAATGATTGTACAAAAATGAACAAATCTTAGAAAGTCATAAAATTGCTGTGTGCAATCAAACTGTCATCCTACAAATGTCATATATTAAAATTGTAAATGCACTGTCTTCAAATATAAGTTAATTATATAGTTGCTACAGTAGTCACCACACAGAGACAGAGAGCAGGCCAGTGCCATGGCAGCACCTTACAGGCAGGTTAAGCATCACACACAGATGTTATTATCTTTGTCTGAGGGAGAGGACAGTTGGGGGATCACCCTATATCATTGCACCAGTGTCTATTGTCTTGTGATAGCCAGGCACACAATGCAGTTTATATTTACAAATACACCTTATGTTCTCCAATGATAGGCTGACCTAACACCAGCTGACCTAACACGTCTTTGGAACGTAAGAGGAAACCCAGTGGAAATGCATGCAAACACAAGGAAAAGTATGTGCAGGTAGAGTTCAGGCCAGGAATTAAAACTGGGATCTCTAAAGCTGTGAGAAGAATGGAGAGAAATGTAGACACATTGAGTTTGATCGTTCTATGCCTGTATTTGCCAGATGGCTTAACCAAATATGGACAGCTAAAGACTGGACATACATAACCTGATCTAATTAACCTTGATTTCTGCACAGATGGCAGGGTCAGAATATCATGAATTCATGGGCCCAGCCTAATTTGTTTCAACAGTCCAGGTAGGTAAATGCAGTGTATTGGTGTTTGGTCTCAATCATTACATCAATGCCACAGTCTGTTTGAGTATTGTTGGGATCATGATAGTTGGCCCTTCATAACCACAATTCACATATCTTCTAAGGATATTACAGCATGATAATGAACCATATCACAAAGCAGATATTGTTCCAAACTGGTTTTATGAAAATGACAATGGTCAATTTAATTCTTTAATTAATTTTATTGTCACTTTATCTAAATCCAACAGAACACAACTGAAATGTATTAGATTGGGAGACTTGCATCATGAAAGTGCACCAGAAAAATAATTTTAATGATTAAATTGATTGGATTAGACATGGATTAGAATTTCAAATAAATGTTTTCAGTATCTTGGTCAATCTTTGTCATGAACAACTGGGGCTGTTCTGAGTACAGCGTGTTTCCCATTTTTAGTATAATGTGCCTAATACAGTGCTTAGTGAGCATATATGTTAAAATACTAATATGAGAAGATATTTAAAACCAATACAATGATATGAATATAATAATAATACACTTCATAATCTAAACTATTTATCTATGTATCCTTTATATATAAAAGTCTAAAAGAATAATAAAAGTTTTTACTCACAGTCAGTGCCATGGCAACAGTCATGCAGACAGCAGACACAGCCATTCCCATCAATCCAGTGAGGTGCAAAGTTCTCCGTCCAGCACGCTCCACCACAAACAACTGTCAAAGAACAGAAACAGGCATTACGTCCAATAAGCCAGAATTATGACATATGATGTATAGTCATGTAGCCATTAAAAGCTTTTAAAAGTATTCTTTGGTCGAATCACATTAGTTATTATTTTCTCGTATTAACATCACTTGGTTACCAATTGGTAAATGTATCTAAGACCTTGGTCTTAGGTAAAATGTGGATTTCATTAGAGCTGCAGTTAAAAATTAAACAATTGCAACTTACGGAAACTATGGTGAACACAGTATTCACAACTCCAGCACCAATTGTAGCATAGACAGGCTTAGACACTCCTGTTTTGGTAAATATGCTTGTAGAATAGTAAAATACCTGAAAGTAAAAATCACATGGTTAGCAAGCTCTTCAGGTATTCAAAGCAGTACTCGTTAATGCAGTACTAATCATTTCAGAATCAAATCCGATACTGAATTTAGTCAGGACTGTGTCTGACAACCAACAGATAAAATTGTTCTAAATCACAGAATAATCATATATGCAACATTTGAGTTACAGTCTAGTGTACATGGTAGATTAGTTCAGTCTACAGAGCAGTTTATGTCATCAGTTTACTTGCAGGGAATTTAGACTACAGGCAACTTTTACATAATTATACGGCGCATGCACAAATCACACACTATTATTTGAGGGAAAGTTTGGAATCTGTACATTAAGCTATGTTTTCATTCAGGGTTATCTGTTACTCTGGTTATCTTGCCTTTTGATATATCTGTGTTTAGAAGACATTAAACTAACTATATATTGAAATAATCAACAAGATTAAAGGAAGTAAAAAAAGGTTATTTTACTACTGACGTGATGTACATAAATATTTACTAATAATTTAAATGTTTGAAAACCTAATTGCTAATAACCCTAGCAATTAGCTAAAGTTAATCTTTCCATGATCAGTATAGACAAGTACTACCTATACATATTTTTTTTTTTAAGTTCTTCCGATACAAAATCAGGAAAAAAAACTACAGGTAGTTTCTAAACATTACAAAATCCTAAAAGCAATTAAGAATATATTTTAAACTTAATATTGTGTAGTATATGACTCTTGGATCACCACTGTGTCTGAGATTCAGGGTGGGGTTGTTGGAGGGGCTTGTTCTGGTATTTTTACTGTCTATTTCTGATATATGTCCTGATATTTGATAATAGTAATAAAAAGAAATGTTCACAAAAAATCTATTTTAAAGAAAGTAACGACTACAAATTTGAAAGGTCTACATAAGAATTACAAAAAAAGCAGATAAAAAAATGAAGGTCTTTGGGAATTAGGGTTAAGTGGACTTGTAGAAGTTAAGAAGATGTTTACTTTAAGCTTTTCTAAACATCATGGTAATCATATAGCATCATACAGTTTTGAGAAATTAATTTAAATACTAATCTGCAACAATACAGTAAATATTGGTAAACAATATTGGTGTATATCAAATAATTACTTTGCATTAACATGAATTGTACCTGGTCATAAAATAAAATAAAATAAAATAAATAGATGTTAAACTTACAGCGTTGATGCCAGACAACTGCTGTGAGAGCTGCAGCATGATGGCAACAATAAGAGGCTGGCGGTAAAGTGGAGAGCGGAGCAGCTCTAGGATTGTCACCTTCTTCTCCCGCATCATCTGTCTGCTTTCCTCCTTCATCTCCTGGATGTCATCCCCTATATCCTCAGTGCCCCTCAACTTCTTCAAAACTACCAGAACATTCCCATTATAACAATCTATTGCTTGTTCATGGTTAAAAATGAGTTACAAAGAACAAATGCATGCTTATTTGGTTTGAATGTCCTCACTGCTTTTGGCTTTGTTCTCCTCATTCTTATTGATGAGCAGAAAGCGTGGACTCTCAGGACAGAAAGGCAGAATAGCACACTGAATCAAGGCTGGTATAAAGGTGAAGCCCAGTAGAACCGGCCACATTGTGTCATTTCCCATGATGGAATCGATACCAAAGATCTGTAAGCAAAGACATATGCCATCAAACAAATAAACTGACAAACACAGAAAAAATAATTAATATCTAATATATATGCTTAAATTAAATATAGATTAAATTAAATATAAATAAATATGTCTATATAGCTGTATATAAAAGTGTTTTAATCCAGTTGCTTTATACCACATCTGTCATAAGTTAATAATATGAAAACATCATGAATAGTTATTTTATCAGTCAATCACAAACCACCACACACCTATCTATCTATTAAAAAGACATTCAGCCACCCACGTAATTCACCCAGTTACAAACCCCAAAAAAACCTTAAGTTCCAGCCAGATCTGGTATCATATGCAAACACAACTAGTTATCTCTAAAGGTGGTAAATCAGTGCTAGACACTGGAACTGCACCTGTGACCCTTACACAGTCCTGCAATGGACTGGCATCATGTCCAAAGCACATTTATAACTTTTTTCTTTCTTGAGGGGGCAATAAGAGGTCACACAAAAATACCAAAAATAAGGATGAATAAGAGATTTACGATTTACCCTTTGTTACCATTCCTCATAACGTTAACAACAGTATTCAAGTAAGTTGTCACACCTGTAGTGCCTCATTCAGTGCCCTGGACACCAGTCCCCAGAACTATCGTGGTCCCATTTGCCAGTGTATTAATGGGTGAAACCTGTTTCCTATTCACCTAATCAGCATGTAAACATGTTGCTCCTTAAGTTTCTATGCATGCCACTTTCTCGCTGCCTATATGTACAATGTGCCTCTCTTATTCTTAAATGTCAGCTTATCCACTCTTGTAGGCTACTTCTGAAAATTATTACTTTTTGAAAATTTTACAAGTTTTGGTTACTTGTTCTTATGGCATTGTGTGATCTATGATATGTGCAATCTTACACATACAAATAATAAAAAACACCATAGTATTCGTTTATTGATTAGTCCTCCTTATTACCTGTGCCATCAGGATGCCTATGACAATACCCAATTGATGCAGGGTGCCCAGTGCCCCACGGAGAGAAGTTGGAGCAATCTCACCTACATACATGGGCACGAAGCCTGTTGACAGACCCGAGTAAAGACCAACAATCAGCCGGCCAATGATCAGCATCTCCCAGGATGCAGCCAGCTTGGAGAAGCCCATGAAAGCGGCTGCTATGAAGACCAGTACATTAGCGATGAGCATTGAGTTCCTCCTGCAAAGTTGGAACTGAAATGAGTTCTCAGTATCAATGAACATCACTGATTACTGCAGCAATCAAAACTGGATCTGAAACCCCACCTCCCCAGGCGATTGACAAACAGGCCCACTGAAAATGAGCCGACGATTCCTCCAACAGAAAAGATAGCAACAGAGATGGACCAGAGAGTGGTGAGAGAGTTTGGAGGGATGAACTCTGAATAACGATTTTTCCATGTCACATTGTAGAAGTCCTCAATGATCTGCAAGGGAAGGTTTATATTTAAAAATATCAGAACTTGTATTCATGCACAGTAAATCTACAATCCTATGAAGTTCTGATCCTGATTTTAATCTAACATATTTTTTAAGTCAATCTTCATTTATTTGTTGCACAGGTATCCAGGAGTATAAATAGCGTCACTTTACAATTTCCACTCCATTTTGAGCCAGCAGAGGGGGTAAAGACTCAGCATACAAACTGAGCACAGTTATAGTGAGTCTTCAGAGTTGTGGTTACTGCAGTGGATGGTGTGTAGCTTTTGTGGCTTGGAGTAGGAAGGCAAATGAATGGGGCGTGTTTGTGAAAAATGTACAAAAATTAGTTGCAGTGTTATATGAATTACACTGCTTACAATAACTTCCAGTGGAGTTTGAAAGCAAAATGTGTGCATGTGTTTGTTGGAATTGGAGGTGGGTGTGTGTGGAGCTCCTCATTTGGAATACACCTAAAACAGCATGTTTTAATACACAGATACACAGTAATATGAGTTTATTGCAGTTTTTCTGCACCTTTTGAATATGACTTGAATATGAGTGAAGTATATGGCTCACATGAGAGCATTCAGCGATTTGAGTTTCAGGATGTTGCAGTTTCAGGATGTTTATTGTTGCAGTAAATGGGTTTGAACTGAACACTCCAGCAAGCTTTATAATTTCTAACTTAAACAAGCCGTCCTCCACACCCTAAAATAACTCTTATACTAGTTTCCATACATTGGCAATGTCAACCTTTATGCAATTTCTCGTTTCTGGAGTGGAGAGGAGTGACATTAAGATACTGCAAAACATTCTGGTGGAATTTGTTTTTACAATGGTTTTAAAACTATTATTTGCATGTAAAGCTTGTACAAGCACAATTCAGCTTAAGAAGTCAGGCCGTCCCTACAACTACTAGTCTACTCAAGACTGGAAAGCGGGATGGATTTCCTTGTATGGTATAGCAAAAAAGACTTAACATGATAAGGACCTCTTGTCCGGGTAGTGCTTGTCTATTATTAGACAACAACTTTTACTAGAGTTCCCTGAGGGAAATAAACAGAATGGTACTCTGGCAGTCTTAAAGACATTTTAATGTTTCTGTCCAGAATAATTACTCTTCCAGAGAACCCATGCATTGCAACAATGCATATTATTGGTTTATAATTTTACGATTGAAATATTCTGTACTCACCGCCTGAGGTGCATTGATGACTCCTGTATTGTAACCAAACTGTAATGAGCCGATCACCGCTGTACCAACAGCCACCAATAGCTGACCTGTCAGGTGCTGCGTATATAGAGAATGAACAAAAATCACACTACTGAATGCAAACAGTCCATTTAAATTACTAACTGTAACCCTTGCAGAATTGTACAACAAAGAGCGGTGTTTGTACGCATGTGCTGAGTTGAATGCATCGACTCCTCTGCCTTTTGTAAACGAATGATGGCTCTGTGAATTGTAAGCAATGAAAGAGGAAAAGTAGCTGTACAAATTATTAATTGTTATGTGATTAATTTGTTAGGGTATTGCTATTGCCAGTGAATAGCAGAAACAATTCTATATGACGTTTGAGATTTTTTTTTCAGCTTTCATTATTCATTCTGCTTTATTGTTGTGAGGTTCCTATTCTTCAAAGAGCATCAAATATTCTCATTTACAAACAATAATTCCTAGAAGCAGCTTAGAGTACGGTTTGTTTTTGGATGGTGGGAGGAAACCCGGAATAACCAGAGGAAGCTCAAACAGTCACTGGTAGAACAAGAAGATTTTGTTCCAGTTTCTTTTAGGATTGTGATTTTTTTACTTTGAACTACAGGAAATGTTTTCATACTCTGAAGACCATCAGGCTATTCTGTTTTGTTTTTAGCCATCTTGCTTGGATCGAACCTTGTGGTATTCAAAGTTCATTATCTGCATATTAGTACATGCAATTTTCAGGGTGTTTAGTAAGGATGTACCACATGAATCAGTTTATTACTTACCAACCAGCATATGAGAGGATGTTTTCAAATTTAAATGAAGCACAGGAACCCGGGTTAAATCCACATGACACTGTTCCAATAGTCAGCACATATTAACAATGATAAAGGGGCACTTTATTTATTGAAATGATAAATGTATTTTATGCAATTTAGCATTTAGCTGATTTAAGCATGGCTAAATAGCCCTCTATCTGCACAGTTAGGACAATACTTTGATTAGAAAGAAGAACACACTCTGCTCATTCTTGCTAACAAAGTTTTACATTGTTTGTCTATAAAGCTTCCTCTGTTAATAGGGAAAATCTGATGCTGTGATTTTAATCTGATTATCTGGATCGTGGAACAGCTCACATGTAGGCAGCAGTTGAGACCACACTAGTTGTTCTGCCATTGTTCATTATACACAATGCTAAGCTTTTACATAACACACACAACTCTGATGCAATGTTTTGATGAGAAGGGATTAACACACTCAGAGCATGTAAGCTGCCAAGCACAGATGTGACTGGCAGCACGGACACTTGGACACACCACGTGACACCATAAGGCACTTTGGGCTAAATTTAGCCTTTTGAGATCAAGATCATTAACTCATTAACTTAAGATCATAATTAAGATTTGAATTCCTTAAGGGTGTATATTACCTACTAGTGACAACACACAACTAAGACTTATGGCATATGCACACTGTGCTGTTGCGTTATTTGCAATTTTTGCACAATATATACTACATTAAAATAACTGAATTCTGTTTATGTTTGTTTCATAAGAGGTTTTCATAAACCTTTTTTGGTTTCTGAGTCTAAAACATCCCCTACTGAATTTCAATAAGAGCCATATAAACAAATGAAAATCAAAAACCAAATGCACTTATATGCTTTAGGATCTGGGGGATGGCAGTTGTGTGAGCACCGGTGATGAAAAAAATGTGGCAGAGGCTAAAACAAATGTCACCTCTGCCACCTTTATCAGTTTAATCAATTTACTGATATAACATAAATGATCATGTTGGATGCAGCATTTATACTATTGTTCTGCTTTAATATTAGTAATGTGACACTGCTGACAAATAAATAGGGGATATTTCAAAATAATTAAAGCGACTAAAAAAGAATCATTTGAGTTGATTTCATTAAACAAGATTATCAGAAAAGCAAAATTAAAGTCAAAGAAAGTTTTATGAGCTGTAAGTGACATATTCATGGGGAGTGCTGACGAGAGTGCCACACATTAACTGTTCAGTAGGGCTTATGGTCACCCAAGACTGCCAAAACGCAGTGACAACGATGGAGCATGGACAGAATCCGATTGTCTAGCAGTTCTTTTGGGATTCTCTTTGTATTTGTTTTGAAATATTATATTTTCTGTGAGCAGTGTATTAAATATATATGGATGAACTATATTTTATGAGAATGGGTAGGAGTACGTTACATATCAACTAAAGTTCCACGAGGATGAGAACGGTGTGCAAAAAGCAGAAATCCCAGAAGTACACGGAGGGACCTGATGAATGACCTGCAGAGTTCTGGGACCAAAGTAACAAAGGCTACCATCACTAACACACTACACCGAGAGGGACTCAAATCCTGCAGTGCCAGGCATGTCCCCCTGCTTAAGCCAGTACATGTCCAGGCACGTCTGAAGTTTGCCAGAGAGCATATGAATAATTCAGAAGAGGATCATGTCGTCAGATTAAACTGATTAAACAAAATATAACTTTTTGGTACAAAACTTGTCATGATTGGAGGAAGAAGAATGCTAAGTTGCATCCCAAGAACACCGTACCTACTGTGAAGTATGGGGGTGGAAACATTATGCTTTGGAGATTTGGAGTTTTTCTGCCAAGGGGACAGAATGAAAGGGCCCATGTATCACAAGATTTTAAGCCAAACCTCCTTCCATCAGTGAGAGCATTGAAAATTGAATGTGACTGGCTCTTCCAACATGATAATGACCCCAAACACACACAACAAAGGAGTGGCTCCGTAAAAAGCATGTCAAGGTCCTGGAGTGGCCTAGCCAGTCTCCAGACCTAAACCCTATAGAAAAGTTGTGAAGGGAGTTGAAAGTCTGTGTTGCCCAGTGACAGCCCCAAACCATCACTGCTCTAGAGATCTGCATGAAGGAATGGGTCAAAATACCAGCTACAGGGATTTTCAGGAAAGTTTGACCTCTGTCGTTGCCAACAAAGGTTATGTTACAATGTATTGGGTTTTATACTCTTGTTATTGACCAAATACTTACTTTCCTCCACAATTTACAAATAAATTCTTTAAAAATCCTACAATGCAATTTCCTGGATTTCTTTCTCATTTTGTCTCTCATAGTTGAAGTGTACCTATGATAAAAATTACAGTAAGAGAACTCAAAATCAGTGGCTGACTAAATACATATTGTGTAATGTAAGCATTGTTATAAAGTATTATAAAGTATGGTTTGACTATAATCATTATCGCACATGTTTAATACTGTTTTGTTGCACCCCATGCTTACTGACATGTTATATGAGGAGTCTTCTCATAAAGGGTTAGAAACTCAGATGCAGTATACCTCATCCAAGGATTTCTAAGATAGACATGCATAGCCTTGAATTGATCTGTACTAGCACTGTACATTACCTCTTGTCAAAACAACAAAAAACTAGAGCAGCACACACTTTCACAATAGCCTTAAGGTCACAGATATCACAAATATGTAATTTTAGACTGGAAAGTATGCAGTCCTGGATAATTTTGAGGCAGTCAAGATGTTATGTCATAATATTCTAGCCGCGGTCAGTGTTGTTGATCAATGTATCAATCAGTGAATCAATGTAATGTAATTGTTTTGATCGTAATTGGAAATTATTTAACGTGAGAAGCTTTACAAACTCAGACTAGGACTCTAACAGCTGGCTTTATTTTAATAGATAATCTAATGGTGTGCTGTATAATTTCTGACAAAATGTGGTTCCAGATTTTCAAAAGATAAAGATACAGCAAAGAATTCTTTGGAATTACATTAATTTTTAGCATTAATTATAGCTACAAAAAATCTAAATGCCTGACAATTAATGCCTGCCTAAATAACAAACACAATTCACAAACATTTGTTAATCATACAGAGTATAGGGTAGAAAAAAAAAAGGTCTCAGGTCAGGAATGCCGAAGGAGGTGGGGTAGATTAAAAAGTTTTAAAAACTTAAACAATCAAATTAACCATAGCAAAAAATGTAGACACCGTTGCCAAAGTCACAGTATTAAACTATAAGAAACGCTGCACTACTATCCAAAAATAGAAAGACTTAACTATGTGGTTAGGAAACATGAATAGAAAAAACTATACATATTGGAAAATGTGTCTGTGCAGCAACATCAAAAGAACATCCAAAAATGAAATATCATGGTTTAGGGCTACACTGATGCCTGAGTCTGGGCAACTTGCATAATTTAGGGAACATGCATCAAAAAATTGCACAGTAGAATAAAATTAGGGGTGTGGACCATCACCTGAAGCTATACAGAAGATGGATATTGCAACAAAGTAAAAAGAAAAATGCTGGGTCATGCAAGAAACCCCCAAATTCAACCTGGATCAAGTTTGATTGGCAACTGCAAGAAATGGTATCTGCTAATATTGGGGTAAATTAACATATTTCCACATATATAAAGAAAAATAATATATAAAAATATATACAGATATAATCCATTCAGTTGTTTAAGAATGCATTGTGCTCAAATAAATGCATCCACCAAAATGCCAAAATTACTAAATGAAATCCCAATGTAGTTCGCAAACTTCAACAATGTTGATTTTTTTTTTTAATTATTTTATTTATTAAGAAAACAAGGATGTAAATCCGAATATAGTAAACTATCAACATTATAACGGTGTTATGCCTTATGCATATAATATTATTACAAATGCATAATGCAATATAACAAATATTGAAAACTGTTTACAAACAAGGGATGCTGTAAGCAAATGTGCACTGAAAACAAAATATTAGTCTATTTATGCAAACCTAAGATGAAAAATATATATAGTCCCGTTTTAATGTGTTACATATTATTATGGCAATGCCTAGTGCAGGATATATAAGTGAGAGTGATATATAAGTAAAGAGTTTCTTGAAGTATATAGTTTCTTTAAAGATGAAGACGTTGGCATAACAGGCGATTAAGCACATTAGTTAACTAAAGCACAATACCACCAGATGGAAATACAGAAATGAATGTAGAAATCTGATCTATAAACTATGGTGCAGCACTTTCTTGAATGCAGGCATATGACCTGCAGTGAAAGTACACTGTTATCATTGTTACCTTTCTGTTAGACTCCATCGTTTGCAGATCAGAGATCTCGTTGCTTGCTAAATCCTTCCTCTGTCTTCGTATGGCAAAAACTTTTAGATGATCGCAAAAATAAAATAGAATGAACAATTATGTTCCCAGCGTCATGCTGAAATGTTAGGAATTGTTGTGAATGGAGAGCCGTTGTGTTTACAGCGCTGCACTCCGAGCAACAATTAAGCCGGTTAATATAACATGTCAGGTTGAAAGGGAGGGAGGGGAGGCGTGGAGGAAACCTCTGTGGTGTGGTTATCCGGATGTCAATGAAACAAAGATTGATTTTAATCTTATATCTATAGTTTATAAAATAAGATAATCCTTTATTAGTCCCACAGTGGGGAAATTCACTAAATGTGTACACATTGTAATTACCTAACCTTTTTTAATAAACAGAATTTATTTTCAGGTTCAAAATATAGATTCAGATCAGTGTGGTTTTTAAATACTGAAAACAGATCATTAGGTCGATGAGGTATAACTTAATGACCACATCCTTGTTTCTGCACTCATTGCTCATTTACGATTCACTTACCATACAGGCACACTTTGTAATTCTAGTTTCTTTACATATTTTCTTCAACCCCTTTACTTTGCTCTCTAAAGGTCAGGAATCCCACAGGCCCAGATCAGATCAGCGCCTATTTGGGTGTAGTGGATCACTCTCGGCACTGGATTGACACTAACATGGGGATGGTGTGTTACTGTGTGTTGTTCTGGTATGAATGGATCAGATACGGCAGCGCTGCCGGAGATTTTAAACACTGTACACTTACTGTGCACTCTTTTAGACACATCTACACATGTATTGCTCCATCTATAATTCTTCACAAGTGCTCACAGGACTCTGCCTACAGGATGCTGGTGGCTGGACATTAAGTGTTTCTATATGATATGCCACATAAGGAAGTTGTGATAATGTTATGCATGATCAGTGTATTTTCACATTTGATCACTTATTTTTTCACCTTCTGTAGATATTACTTCTTGGAAATAATTGTACTTCTTACGGATTTATTTAAAGTTTGAGAAGTCAGTCTCGTTATTAATTGCTGTTTTACTGTCTGACTGCTGGATACGAGGTTCTGCCATATTAAGATGATGACCAATCATGATAAAGAGAAGCAGTGTGTCTCTATAAAACCACTGTCTAATAAATAGCTACATGCTTTTCCTTTGTGCATAACGCACCTGCATACATTCCAGTGATTGCTAGTGAAGCTTATTCATCCTGTACATAGCTCAAAATTTTGCACTGAAAGCAGATTGTGCAGTGAGTGTTAATCTTTCATTCTATACTTCTAGCAAGTAGCCTACATAGAACAATAGACTCACAGAAAATCATGGGCTTGTCACGCTGTGTTGGGGGCTTCAAAGGAGCGTAGGATTTTGAACATAGATTTCACTGTTTAGTGAGATTAATGAATAAACAGTATGATATTACAGAAATATGTGTGATCAAGTAATTCAAGATTAATAAATGATATATACTTTTAATAAATATTTAATAATCTTGTTTTCAAAGATTCAAGAGTCAAAGAGTTTATTATCATTTGCACAGTAAGGAAGGTTTACAAATAAATTTTTTCTTTGCTCCTCAACAAGAATGCCAATAGAAAAAAAAGAAGATTATAGTTAAGCAAGAAAAAAGTCAACTAAATAATATAAAAATACAAATAATGAATGAATATATGAATTAAAGAATTAATTAAATTATGCAGAGGTCAGGCTTCTATGAAGTCTCAAAGCAATTGTCAAAATCATCTTACCCCTTCGATACTTTTTCCTTACAATCTGAAATGAGAACGTATATAAAAAAATTAAACACATTTTGTCTTACAACATTTAAGTAACAAGAGAATAAGCAACAGTTCTAAAAATTCCAACAAGTAACTCGCATTTTGTTATAATTACAGCCGTAAGTCTGTTGGGTTGTGTCTCGCCATCTTTGCAAACCCAGATTGAGAATTATTTAACCATTCTCAGGTTTTGTCAAATATCATGTTGAGCACCAATAGACTGTTCTCTGAGTTGACAGACAAATACAACGCCTTTTACAAATCTTACAAATCAGATTTAGCTCAGGGTTTTGATTTGGTCATGCATAAGTGCTCACCTTCCTTATCTTAGCCATTCTGTTGTTTATTGGTGATGTGCTTATGGTCATTTCTAAAAAAATGTCTGGCATAGAGCTGCCAATTTTCTGAAAGAATGTGGGTGTACTTGGTAGCATCCATTTTCCCATCAATCCTGACCAATTGACCCATCCCTGTTTGACAAACCTGTTCAACATTCCTACAACATAATGTTACTACCGCCATGCTTCACAGTGTATGGTGCATTTTGGGTGGTGTGCTGTGTTTGTATTTTACCAAACATAGTGCTTGGAGTTCAAAAAGTTCTTTTCTAACTATAAAACGTTTTACCACATAACTTGAAAAGTGCATGGAGCTGCCATACGTGCCAGATCTGTGTAAAGCTTGTGGTAAGTTAATATTGTCACATGACCAGGCAAATAATTATCAGCCATAAAGAGTTGCTACTAAAATCTTGGCAGCTTTAATGATCAATATACGGTACTCGCTTGGTAAACCAGTTTGGAGAAACATCCCATTTTAGGCAAGGTGTTGGCAATTCCCATGGACTATTAACAGAGATCTGAATGAGAACTCACATTGTGCACATTTTTAAATAAAAAAAATAATGAAATAATTATTTTATATATGTTTTTTTCCCAGCTGCTGTGTATCAGTAAAAAATGCTGCAGGTTAGGAAAAGTGTCATTATGTTAATTATCAAATTAAGTAGGCTAATTGACCCATATGGCATTATTTTTTGCATTACCAGTTGATTTACAGTATTATAAAAGGCTGCACCATAAATTAATGAAAAGTGATACATTTTTAAAGGAAAAAAATACCTACCAAAAATTGATTAGTTAACTGATTACTTTATATTATTTTCATTAAATTTACAGAAGAGCAAATTCCAAATCACAATAGAAAATTTAGAAAACACAAAAACATTAGGACAAACATAAATCCAAACTAGAGGTACCTAATGACCTGTGCCTGCTGGGTTACTGACTGGTCACATTATATTTCCATTCATTTCTGAGTGTGAATGATCTGTGCACATCTGATCTGATCTGAAGTGATTTGAATGAAAACACAAAAGTGTCCAAATTAAATGGTGAAAATGTGAATCCTCTTATCTTTTCCTCTGTTAAAGCTATAGTCAAGTGCATTTCAGGACAGATATCTAAATGAGGACTCAAACCAGCCAACAACTTGATTCTCCTGTTTGTCTGCTGTTGACAAAAAATCCACCTGCTCTCAATATGCATTTAACATTTTACTTTCATACCAATAGTCTTTTTGACCACGGGAACCCTGGTCTGAATCCCCAGAGTGCATTCCAGCTGGATCAGGTGTTAAACACAGACTTAAATGCAGTAACACTCTCTGAGGGAGGAAAGGTCAGTCTGGGGATGTAACAGTGTACCCTACACAGGCCTGTGATGAACTGGCATCCCATCTCCAGTCATGTAATTTCATTTATTTTAAGAAAATTTAGTAGAAACACAGTTGAGACAAAGTTAATGCACATATGAAACATAAAAGAGAATCATCATCGAGTCTCTTGATAATAACCACCAATACAATTTTCCTGTGGTCTGATTTTTTAATAGCTGATCAGTACTTATTCTGGACAGTTATTCTCTTGTGTGTAATTTAGACATATTTACTTCATTTTTGCACATTTACATTTTTTAATTGTATTATTCTTTTTTAAGATTTTTTCAGGTAAAGATAACATAGATTTACAGTAGATGGCCCTAATTAGATTTTAGATCTGGATCTAAGCTGAACTATTTATTATATTTCTTCTGTTTTAGTTAAGGCATACTGGCATTTACACATATTGTACACAACATAAAACAGATGTGGTCACTTGTATCAGATTTGATTATAAATTTGTCAGTACTGAGTCACATAATAGGCAATATATAATAATAATAATAATAATAATAATAATAATAATAAAACATGGAAAGCACTTAGCTTTAGCTTTAGAAGACAAAAGTCAATAAAAGCAATTACAGTTATTGATTCTTTTTCTACACCACATGCAATATGTATTAATAATTAAAGCACAATTCAAACTGCAAACAAACCACACATTTTAAATATACTTCAGTTTAACATTCTAAAAGTGCAACAAAACTGAGAGAAGCATTAAACATATGTTTGGACATTACAAAAGGCAAGGAAAGTCAATTAATTCTACAGATACTATCTACAGATACTATCATCTACCTATAAGCATATGTACATTTTAAAACCATGTATACTGCCTCAAAGAAAATATCTGACTTTTATTATTCTTATTCATATGTTTCAAAAAATACTAATAATGTATGTAGAGATAACTTTGTCTTGAGTTGGATGAAGATGTAATTTCCCAATTCTTTGTCACAGTAGGGGTGAACAAAACAAAAATAATGAACATAAAAGATCCTTTGTATGCTCCCGGAAAAGACGTATGTACCTCCAGCAAACAAAAGAGAGGAAACCATTTTGGTTCCTTTGATTAAATCAATTTTCTTTGAAAGCTCTTATAAACAATAACAACCCATCATCAAAATAAATCAAAGACTAACTTGAATGGGTGGATAGCCAGAGGGTCGTATTGTCCCAATATTTCAAAGAACCAATGTTTTTACAAGACACTGGTTTTCTATTAATTTTAATATTTTCCTTCATAAGTTAGAATGAATATGTATGATAATTGTCAATAATAATAGATCACATATACTGTACTATCTCTTTGTTATACTTTAACCATTTATAAAATAATCCAAATCTAAAAGATCTAGGGAAGTTTTAACTAAGCGTTAACTAATCTTAACTAAAATCGTGCACTGCTTCAAATGGTTTTGAAGAAGAAAGAACTAATTAATGCTGAGACAAAATTATTTTGAATGACTGAAAATTTTCTTAATGCTTTCCAATAAAAATATATTTTCCCCTTGTACAGTGCATCCGGAAAGTATTCACAGCGCTTCACTTTTTCCACATTTTGTTACGTTACAGCCATATTCCAAATTGTATTAAATTAATCTCTTTCCTCAAA
>JAVSBV010000037.1:4094022-4113187 GCA_033117975.1 Parotocinclus spilosoma | reverse complement strand
ATGTGTGGAGATCGATGATCCATCAAGTGACCGAGGGTCGGTTGCGACTGTACGGTTAATTCCATTCCATTCCATATTGTCTTTTAGTTTGTGTTTTTTATTCATTCCTATTTTTCGGTTAATGAATGTTTAGTACCTCTCAGCCTTCTAGATGTAAGTGTTTCTCTCCCCATGTAAAGTAAGGAGGTTGCTTAATAATGCATAAATGTCTCATTGGTTAAAGATTTGTAGAAGATGAACGCCTTTTTACACCACTTCTGTGTCAACAGACTATTTGGAAGGAATACTAGACCAAAAAATAATTTAAAATAATTTTCTGGTTTTCTAGAAGGAACTTTGACTGGAACAAGGTTCTATAGTCAGATTAGCAAAACTAGAGCTTTTTGGCAATCAATTTTGATGTTGGTTTGGCATATAAAAAGGAAATTAATAATAGTGGAATGGTATTATGGAATTATAAAGTACAGTGCTTGCCACTAGCCTACAGACACTTTTGCTGGTGCTTTTCTTTAAATACTGTAGGCAAGGGCAGGGTGAGTTTATTTGTATAGTACCATTCATACAGGAGTCATACAAAGAAAACCCACAAAGTTAAAAGTACAATTAAAACACAGTTTTAAATTTGAAACAGTTTAAAATAATAAAAAGCAAAGAATGCAGGTAAAAACACTATTGGGTGTCATATGCACAACTAAACAGAATATTTTTTAAACTGGACATTGTAAGAGAATTGGCCAGCCTAACATCTTCAGGGGGATAATTCCAGATCTTAGCTCCATAAAATTAAAACGCTGCTTCACCATGTTTAGTCCTGACTTTGGTCA
Organism: Parotocinclus spilosoma; assembly: GCA_033117975.1. NCBI lineage: Eukaryota > Metazoa > Chordata > Actinopteri > Siluriformes > Loricariidae > Parotocinclus > Parotocinclus spilosoma. Next base: position 4,112,363 of record JAVSBV010000037.1, on the reverse strand, counting down.
CCAGCCTGTATACATATTTCCTGTATATTTTGGTTGTATGATAATAGAAAGACTGAGGCATAATTCTATATGGTAATTATACTATGGCTAAAACAGTGGTATCTAACGTGACCTACGATTTCTGCACAGTAGTGTATAATCTGCACATTATCCAAATCACAGGGAATTGGAATTGGAATTAAGCTAGGACTCTCTAGAGGGGCGAGACTGTACTGTGCCACTATTTCATCCAGGACGAGGAGATGCATATATACTGCAACCTGGTTGTGTTTTAGTCTTCTACCAAATCCCAAATGTCTGTCTAAAGCCAAAGTAGTCTAAAGCCATAGACGCGTCAGTCTCCCCACTCAAGACCTGTGGTTTGGTCTGTAGAGAAGGTTCTTTAAGAAATGATCTCTGACATGGTTTGATCCAGAGATTCTGTATTGTACCTTGGATTTCTTGATCTTGGTTTACATGAGTCGCAATATTTTAGACATTTCTCATTTCTCAAATAAACATTTCACTATGAGAGTCCAAAATTTGTCAAAAATGACAGTTTTACCGAGGGTAACTATCAAAAGTGTCATTTATTTGATTTTATGCTTTTAAATATGATGTTCCTCAAAAGGGTGTCATTGTCAAACTGGTGCAACCAAGAATTTCCACTAGTTATTATCCAAAGGGATTTTTGAAAGGACAAAACAAACAAACATGCCGTCATCGTATAGGACTTATCAATGCACATGGCACTCACATGTATAAACTTGTATGAGCATTTTAGATTTAAAACGTTCCTGTTCTGTATTACCCAGACCTATGACGTGCCAGATACACTGAGTGTCATTGGTTGTTACAGAACTTTGATAGTCGAAGGTTAAAACGTGTTCTGCGTTGCCTTCGTCCTCTCGGGAGCTTGCGTCTTGTTTAGCACTTCTTCCGGCGCCAAGTCCGAGCTTGTTCCTCCATACCAAAGTGTGAGAGGATTGATCTCCCGGAGAATTTCTGACCAACTTGCTTCACTGTGCCGCTGGTACAGAGCGGAACAAAACTCTTGCGCTTTGAGCCTTTTGAGCATCATTTTGTGGCGCCTAAGAAACAGAGAGGAGTAGGGAAATAATAGAGCACTGAGTATTAGTGCTACTCAGCTAGATAAATGTCAGGTCAGCCATCACGATAGTCATTCTTATTATTATTACTATTATTATTATTATTAATGGTCCGTGCAGACATGCGCTCCGTTTGGAAATTCCCTTAAACGTGCTACAAAGATCATTTAAAATTCTCTAAGATGCTTGTCTACATTTGTTTTCATTGGAATCTGTGAGCGTGCTCCTTGCTGTCTTAGGCTCTGCTCACATGTATGTGTTTAGATTGCATGCTTGTAGAAGAGTCACTGTAGTGACTTTTACTTGAAAGAGAGAGAGAGAGAGCGAGCGAGAGAGAAAAAGAAAACCCTGTTTTCAGCACCACAGAGAGCTCCACAGCTCCGCGCGCGCATTCCATCCATGCGCCTCAGCGGACCTGAAGGAAAGCATCGCTGATTAGAGGACTCTCCAGCTTAATGTCCTAAAGGTTCTCCACCTGGGCATTCTCCCATGTGACAGCACAGCTCAGGTAAGAGGATATTTACATTCTCTACTGCTTAGTTAAATATATAGAATGCTCAGTGTTGCTATGCTGTTGAGAAAGTAACTCTCTATCGCAGTGCATACACACGCAGAAAGCTATTTTCCTGTTGCATCATGTTAGTTATTTGTGTTCTGGTTTTAGGGTGGGATAATAGAAATAATAGCTCTAATGATATGTCGTACTGTGAGGAGAAGTGAATGCTTTCCCGCTCTTTCTCGGGGTGTGTCACCAGGAGCACGGTCCTAACAAATAATCAAGGGAAAACAGTCTTTTGCAATCTGTGCCATATAGATTTTAAATTGTATAAGACATAGTGATACATGATGGGCTTTATCTACCTATCAAGAGCATGCGCTAGTCTCCACGTGTATAAAGCAAACATGCCTTCAAAATAATGAACTGAAAAGAGTGCAACAGATTATTATTAGTAGTAGTAGCAGTAGTAGTAGTAGTAGTATTACCTGATTTAATCACACTCTTTAAAACTGTATTGTTTTCTCAGGGTACGAGCTAGTAGCTTTTTCTAAATTACTGCTACAAACTAATACAGTTGTTGCACAGAACTGATTATATAAGTGTCATTATCTGGACTATACACATATGTGGATCAGTAATCGAGTTTATATCTGCTTATGAGCCATAACTAACTTTGTTTGTTTGTTTCTGAGCATTGCAACATATCTGTAATAATAATTTTCCTCTTAGATAGATAGACAAATGACAAATAAGCACACTGAACTAAATACATCCTGCATCTGTGTTAAAGTTTTAGGCACCATACATTTTTTTAAGATTACAAAAATATTGCGCAATTTTCCAAATAACATGCAGTATCAAAGTGAATATAAGTTAAAAATGTAAGTGCTTGGCAAAGCCTACCAGATGATCTCTTTATTAAGGTTTTCTAATGTGTATGTGACAACCATTTTAAAATTAACCAGTGGTCCAATATTAAGTTATGAGCTTTACAGTACAGGAATGTGCTGTTTATTATGTACGTCCTCATTATATTCTGTAAAACAAGACATTTACCGGACATTACCATAGTCAGTCACATACAGTAGTATTTTTAGGTTATTGTAGTGTAATGTAAAATGCAGTTTTAACAAGAAAACTGCATGCAAACAATACAAAAAACATGTCGAATGCTCCCAACTATACAGCATCCCTAATGCCACGGCATGTTTAATTGGTAGAAATTTACCATAATGATGAAAAAAGACAGTAATGAAACTAAGTGAATGTGGACCAGTTTATATAGTTATATGTTAGAGATAATATACAGGTAGTGGGGGACAAAACAGGAAAATAGGACAGGCACATAGTTACAAACATCTTTTACAGCTTGTTAGAAATACATAGCAGAAAGTCACAGACAGGAATACCTTGCACAAAAAGTCTCTGAACACATCAACTAAGTTAGAGTAATTAAGTACATCTGGTTAAGTACAGTAGTTGCAAATACATATGCCAGATTTCTGCTTTTAACTCCCACCTCTGCTCATCAATCCACTGTGGATTGGCTGTTGAGGTGACCAGTTATTTATAGCTGCAACATCCAGATTTAAAAGACAGATTTTTATTCCCATAATGTTTTTAAATCATTTTAAGACCTCCATTATTAAATTAAATTGATGTTGATCAGATAATAACTTTAAATCTAAATCCAAGTTTTTAGTTTCAAGTTCCTTTTCTAAGACTTTTGTACTGTACTGTATGCATAAACATCTGTGATTGACTAGGTGTTTTGTACCACCAGGGTTTGACACAATTGTAATTTAACAGTGGTATGCACCTCAACATTTGGGACATTTAATACAATTAATTGGTTTACAAATATAATGTGCTGATAAAATGATTTTGTCAGACTGAAATGATGCTAAGATGTTAAAGCCATAACAGCACGGATCATTTACAAAAGAGTGGCAGTTCACTCTGACCACGGGGAAGAAGTGCTTGGGCAGTTTTGCTCCTCTTTTTCATATTTTATGGCTGTGGTCATGTGTGACTAGATATTTTATATTCATCTGACGTCTGAACTGGACTTCGCAGAAAAGCATCACAAAGATAACCCAGGCCCAGGCTGTTAACATCCATTATTAATAAAGTAACCTATGTGGGCCCTGTATGGTGGTGAATAATACAGAAGAGAAGTATGTGTGAATGAAAACAATTCTATGGTTTTGTTCCGCCATCTTGATTATAAATAACTGTGCATTCTGTAAACTGGCAAAATAAGCAATTTAGTATGACAGTAGAGGAATAAATCTTTGGAATGTGATCTCTGTAAACACTGGGTCAAGAGCAGGTGAGATCCTTGAGAGTGAATAATTCAGGACTTTGCTGGAGCACATTTTATTATCCAGCAGTGAAGTCGCAAACCTTTAGTCCTTATAGAATTCACCTAATAGCGAGTGTGTGTGTGCGTGTGTGTGTGTATTTGTGTTTTAATTTGTGTGAGGCTCACTTAGTCATAAGTGAATGATATTACACATTTTTAATTGGTGCCCCCATTTACCACATATATGCACTTTGTAGTTCTACAATTGCAGACTGTCTCCACATATTTCGTTAGTCCCCTTTACTCTGATGTGTGCGCCACAGGACCAGCACAGATCAGGTACTATTTGTGTGATGGATTATTCTCTGCACTGCAGTAACACTGAATTAACACCTGTTAGTCTGAAGTAGTCCATTGGACTGAAAATAGTCCAAAAGCCAAACATGTTCAGCCACCAGCATCATGAAGGTAGCATTCTGTCAGCACTGATAAGGGATTAAAGGATAACTGATGGAAAATGTATATCAACAGTTGTGCTGCTGTCTCTGACTTTGCTAGATTTCATCCCCAAGGTGGAACAATATGGTAAATGTGTATAGTAGAGTGCACAGTGAGCTCCAGTAGCAATGCTGTGTCTGAGCCAATGGTAACAGAAAACACATGCATTATGTCAGTTGACATCTGCACTGTGTCCGCAGGTCTGTGTGTGTCTGAGACAGCCTGGCACTCGGAATAGTGTTTATTCCCACCTTATGCCTTGCGCTGACCCTGAACTGGAGTAAGTTGGTGTGAATTAGTAAGTTAAGTGAGAAGCAGAGGTTCATGTAATTCTCTCGTATGAAATTAAGATCAAGATTTTGACCAATATTTACCAATATTTATGTCTACTCTGTGCGTACAATTAACGATATATGTTAATATGTATGTTAATATTTTCACATTATAGTCATCATTTTAACTGAGAGTATGCTAACAGTATTACCTTTGGAAAATCATCTTACATCTTAAACTTTCAAAATGAGGAAAATGCCAACACTTCTATTTTGTCTTTCTCTGCACTAAATGAATAGCATTTGGATTCATACTGGCTATTACCATTTATTAGAATCATTCAATTTGTAAAGGTCATTGGGTTAGATTTATTAAAAGCCATTTTGTAAAAGTCTGTCTCTTATCTCATTCAGTGTCCTAACTCATATTTGAAATTTCTAGCATTTTAAGGATGTTTTCAGGGCATCCGCATTCTAAAACAGGACCAGACCTTTCTCAAACTTTGCTGTCACTAAAATGTCAAGGACTGTAACATTTCTGTGCCATTAGTGAAACTAACCCCAAAATGAAAACCTGTTTTTTCTGAGAATTGTTCTAACATATCATTCTAGATATTTCCACTTCACCAAGACAGCACTTACAGTGGATTTGCAAGAAGGCAATTGTATTTAGGGCAATTATAGAAGATTGTCTCCTGAGCCTACTTGTGGAAAATGTTATTTACTACTTATTTCCTACTTGTTATAAATGTTTCTAGACTACTCTTGTACTTAGGAACACACAGCTGTACCCCTCTTCTTGCCAATAAGTCATAGGGGCAGAACTCTGCATAAACAAAATAAACTCGTTAAACACTAAATAGATTAGATTACTTAACTCTGAGGTGGATATTACTCTGTCATTAATTTGCTAGTTTAATAAATGCCTTTGTTTTAGTGAACTAATTTGCACTTTTGGTGGTTAACGCATTTATAAATAAGGTAAAACTAATAGTTTTGAGCTAACATGACCTTGTCTGACCTTCTTTTAAATTAACCGTTCACAAAAATTAGATATTAGATAGGACATTTAATTATGATAATAAAGATACTTCAAAATAAAGTATCCCCTAGTTTTTGTGAGCAGTATATTTGTGTATGTTTTACTCAAAAATACTGAGAAAATAATCAAAAGAATCTGGCTCTGACTGTAGTGAATTTGCATGGCATGTCCTGTAGTTCATCTCAGCAAGCCATGATAAAATCGACTTTTTACCACCATGATATTAATGGGGCACAGCAACATTTTACTAGGTGGCCTTTATGAATTTATGTTCAAGATCAAGGCTGGGTAATGTTCACACTGAGTATGCTAAAGTGTTATTTGCTCTATAGTACATAATGTTGTATAAAGGAGTAATAACATGATATTATGTTATTATGACAATTGTTACTTTCAGTGAAGTACTGTAGTCAGAACAGATCTTTGCTGTTGATACTAAAAAAACCTTACTCTAGTCTGTAAAGTGTCTTGGGATTACTAAATTGGTTATTATCTAGATAAAATCTATTTTGTGTGCACTCTGGGGTCGCATACTGTTTAAAATTCTGAAGGGAACCACGCATTAACTGTTCAGGGACACTGGAGGAAGTGAATGCTGCAAATGGATGTAGCCAATTTTCAAAAGGCATCCCAGAATCCCCACTGGACTTCTCTCCTGTGTTCATTGACCAGACTGGCCTTCTCATCTTTGCCTCAACTATCTTTCTCTATCTCTCTTCTCCCCTCCCCCTCTTTGCCTGACAGGTTTCCATGGAAACAAAGGGTAGGGAGAAGACCCTAATGAGAATGTGGATGGTCTCACAAAGATAAACATGTTTGGTACATCATGTGTATATATTTCATTCTTTTTCTCTCTCTCTCCATAACACACACACACAGTCGTTTTAACTTATGTATTCCATACAGTTGCAAACAAAGTTACCTAACTGAACCCAACATAAAAATAGATCCCTGGAAATATAAATATGTAAATACTTGCATTCAAAAACTGATAAAGCCTCATTTTGCAACGGTAAAGTTTTTGTACCTGCTGCAGTGATGCAGTTTGTAAATTTCTGCCAAAATATGATCTGAGACAACATCAGGTTGTCCTACTAGTTCTAAAAGTAAATACACGGAACCCAGTTAAACAAATTACACAAAAATATTACACTCAGTTGATTGTTTATTGAGCTACTATTATTTATTGATCTACTATTACATATGTGTGAGTAACGTATGGGAACATTTGCTTTCAGTATCTGGTGTTCAGTAATAACTGTAATTTTTGATAACCCATAACTCTGTTCTGCACATCGGCTTGGAGTAATTTTAGCCCACGGTATGTATTGTCTCATTGTCCACAAATAGTTTTTCCTCATAATTTTCTGGGTTGTGCATGTGCCGCATGATTTGCTTGATGTTCTCTTTGGACAGCAATGTCTTTGCACCACTGTCATGCACATTATTGTTTTTTCTGTGTTCTTCTGATCCTGGAGTTGTGAACTTCAGCATTAGACAGTGTGAGAAAGATGCCTGTGTTACTTTGTTTACCTAATAGACTACTACATGCCTTGCTTTTGAAGAGATATTTGCTGGTCATTCGGGTAACAACAACAACAACAATTATTATTATTATTATTATATCATTCAAATTCAAAGAACTTACGGTGCTGAAACACATAAAATCACAAAAAGAAAGAAAGAAAATTAATTAGAATTGAAAAGCAGTCTGAAGCCTGCTTTTTTTGCAGTTTTTTTTACAATAGTAGAACAATAGGAAATAATGAGGAAGTGCGCAATTCCTGAATTTAGGGCCAGCGACGCTGAAGGCCCTATCACCCTGAGAGCAAAGCCTGGCAAGAGGAATAGAAAGAAGGTGTGGACAGATACTGGATAGGTAACCAGTGGAGAGATATGAGGGTCAGTGTGATGCGAGGGTGGGAACCTACAAGAACCATAGCGGCTGAATTTTACATATTACGTATCATTATTCTTGACAGCAGGAAGACCAATCAGGACTGCATTACAGTAAACTAGTCTTTATCTAACAAATGCATAAATAAGAGTTCAGCTTGTGGGCCGCAGTCTGAAAATATATCTTAGATGGTTGTAAGCGGTTTTAACAACACTCCCGATATGGGCTACAAATCCTTTAAATTCCTTTATTTATATCTAATATTTCTGACTGTAAATTGACCTGTGTAATTGACTTTTCACCAGTTTGGAATTTACATGTTCTTCCAGTGTCCATGTGGGTTTCCTCTCACAGTCCAAAGACATAGGTTAAGGTGACTTACTACTTTCAATGTAATATACACACACTGTTGAGCACCACTGTAACTGTAATTGTGCAAATATAAAAAGGAATTTCAGGCCTTTCCTGTTTTATGTTGTAATATTTTTGCAATGTCTTTATTGGGCAGAATCTTAATAATGTCTGAGTTTTAAATTGGTCACTTGGCAGAAATTATATAATCACATTATTTACTCTTATTATTAGGTTATTTACTGTTGTTTTGTTTAAATTAGTGTTTGGATGTACCATCAAACATTTAATAAATGACAGGTGATGGATTAATTGACTAATATAATTTCGGTTCTAACTCAATAATCTGTTCAGTGCTCTTAGGATGATGCTCTCTCCACTACTCCTCACACAAGTTTTTGGTGTTGGTGTACAACACTTTCTTGACAGCAAGCTCATCACTTTCTTGACTTCTGTACAATTGTACCAAACATTATACACTTTCTCATATATTCAGAGATACAGTGGGTACAGAAAGTATTCAGACCCCTTTAAATATTTCACTCTTTGTTTCATTGCAGCCATGTAATAAAATCAAAAAAAGTTAATTTTATTTTTTATTAATGTACACTCAGCATCCAATCTTGACAGAAAAAACAGATGTGTATAATGTAATTTTTTTTTGTTGAAAATTTTGTAATAAAAACTGAAATATCACATGGTAATAAGTATTCAGATGTCAAAAACTGGTACGTCCAGAGCTAGGAGACAAAGATGCGCCAGCGTGAGGATGGTAGGTAAGGTTTATTGTAACAGAAAACCAGAGAATAATCCAAAACAGGTACGAAGGGTAACTCATAAACGTTAAAAACACGTACGGGGACGTGAACAAAAGACCGGGGAAAAACATCAAAGCTTCGCGCCTGCATAAAGCTAACGAAGAGCTTTATACAGGCACACTAAACAGAAACAGGTGATGATGATTACCGTGAAACCGGCTGCGTGGCTGACGCAGCCGGTGGGCGTGACAGTCTTAGTGGCAAACACTGTTGCCTCACAGCAAGAAGGTAGCGTGTTTAGTCCAGATGGTGTATGTGTAGTCTGCATGTCCCCGTGTCAGTGTGGGTTACTCCAGGTATTCTGAATTCCAGTCCAAAGACATGTATTTTGGGGTAATTAGTGTGTTTTTAAGGTGCATATAGTATGTGTGTGTGAGTGTATCTTTCCTATAATGGATTTCCCCCCTGTCTGAGGTTGTTCCTGCCTTGCACCCTATGTTGCCAGCTAGGCTTCGGCTCTCCCCATTACCCTGTCCAGAATCAAGCGGATAAGAAATGATTGAATGAAGAAATGTGTTTATTAGCAGTTGTTAGCTGTAAGCATTTAACTGATAGGATGTATGTTGTGTACTTGACTTTCACACATAAATGCACCATTTGTGGACTTTATTGGACTTATTTTTTAAAAGTTTATGTTAAATCGCTTTTATGAGATTTTGTGAAAACCTTAATGATACCCCAAGTGTATTTTTCTTTTGACAGCATTGGCTATAATATGAATTACATATTACACTGGAATATCACTTTCAACGGTTCATCAGTAGTTATATTGCTGACCTGCAGTTATGAGTAACGGAACTGTAGGATAACGTGAGGTCCCTTTCCAATTACATACCTATGCACACTCATAAATTCCTGTATATTTAATAACTGTAAAAATGTCATTTATTTTATCCTTATTTCTTATTTTATGAACATACTAATTTAATATACTAATAAATTACTATTTTTGTAATTGTCTTTTTTAATTATTAAAGGTTTTCAGAATTGTTAAATGCTGAAATTTTTAGACTTCCGACAATCCCGGAGTGATGGTGCGCCTGAGCAGAACTGCTATGGCGGTCCCAGAGCTGCAGAAGCTGCTGAAATATAAATGAGGCACTGTATTGAGCCAGTGTTTAACATCTCAGGAAGCCTTCATTCCCTTGGTCAAGTCCCATTTCAGAAATGCAGCGGTCAGTTTCTTCCTGGCACAGTGGGTGTTTCTGTAGCTGGATTTAAAGCCCACATGCCTTGGCGAGCATCTATATGGAATCCTCTCAGTGGGGGAAATTGTTTACTGGTATGCACAGGGAGCAGCGGTCTGCAAAATGTATCAAAGCTGTAGGCACATGGCCCAATTCATTTCTTTGATAGCCTCACTTCTCTGCCCAGTCCACTCCAGACACACAAATGCCCGCCTCAACAGAGTCCATAACAAATGGACATTCAGTCTGTTCATCAAGAACTGCTGGCTCTGTGCCTGTATGGGCAAAAATCGGTTGGGAGTCTTGTTACATTTCCCTCCTGTAATTTAAGGGCTGTCTTGTTAAATGTGCCTTTGTTTGACAGATTCATAGCAATTGAATATACCATATTCTTTAGCACCGTGTCTGTAAATCACCATGTGAGGCATGCTTGGGAGTTTCTACCAACTCTGCGAATGTGCAGCAGTAGATGGGTATGAGCAGGCTGAATCATTGAAAATCTGTCAAGACTACAGCTCCATTTCAGAGCACTTTTATCCAGCTGCTGGTAAAGGCAAACCAGGTGTGCTACGATGCCACGACACTGGACAGTAGTATTGTGTGAGCCAGATTTGTGATTCGGTCCATGACTACCCATACTTCCGAGAGACATAAAATATTATATTAAATATTAAAGCTTAAATTGGGTGTTCTTGAAACCACTGGTACATAATTACTATGACAATAAGTGATTGGTGCTGAACTGAGCCTGTGCCTTGCGACTGCATTGTGAACGAGTCCTGTACCAACTGACTACTCTGGTTTGTTGTTTTTGACAAGGTGAGTTTGACAGTTATTGCTTGGGTAATAGGTTTGTTAATTTGACTTGGATGATACGAAACCAATGCAAGAATGTATTATGTAAAATTATAATCATATAATTTTATATGATTATTTGTGTGTGTGTGTGTGTGTGTGTGTGTGTGTGTGTGTGTGTGTGTGTGTGTGTTTAATTTTCCACTTGTCATTTGTAAAAATCTGTAAATGGCAATCAGAAATGTACGTGCCAGTCATATTGTAAGCACTTCTGCTTTGTTTGCCCCTCCACTACAGTATATTCTATCTTACCTATAACTATATAAAATGATTCACATTTACTCATTGAGTCTCTTTTTCTTCTGGCTGCTCTTCAATGTTGTTAATAATACTGTCTATCAGTGTCATTTTTGACATCTGTTAAACAAAAGTGTCAGGTCCATCATACTGTATCCTTAAAGGCTTTCCTCTACATAGAATCAGTACCTTTCCTTACCTTACAGTACCTTACTCTAATTCTTATAGTTTGCACGCAACTTTCTTGGAATAATTCCCGTTATATTTAAATTACATTACTATAAAAGGACTGTCTGATCATGTAATACAGTCGTTAAATGGCACATACCTGTACTCAGTCAAAGGTAATATTTTTTTCACACCAGCTATGAATAGTAGTTTTAGGGCAACAGATTTCAGAAAACAATGTAACCCATTAGTGACGGAGCAAGACACATTTAATCCAATAATGACCCTGTCTCCCATGCTTTTATTAACAGGAAGAGATAAGAGAGGAACGCTTGTCTGTCTGAGTGAGCTATTGTTATTCTACATAGCACAGTGTGAGTCAGTACTGATTTGGCATACAGCAAGGCTATTTATTATGGATTGCAATTATTGTCAAGAGGCTTGACCAAGAGAACAGCCTTATGGATGCTTGAATAATATCAAATATATATCATTATGACAACTGCATTAAAGTTGGGTGTGAACTATACTGATGTTTCTCTATTTTGCATGTGTGTTTTTTTCAGACGTGCTGATGGACTCCACAACTGCGACAGCAGAACTGGGCTGGATGATATACCCATCATTAGGGGTGAGCACTAAGCTGACCTACTGTAATTCCTCCATTTACTATATGTAAACGGACGCTCCACTGCTTCAGCCTATCCAAACTTGGTGCTTCACTGCACAATAATTTGTAATGTTCCTTTCCTTAAGGAGCATTTGAATAAAATCCAAATGAAGCCTAATAAAATGTAATGAAACTGCTGCTCTGTTTTCTCAGTACTGTATAATGGATATTCCTGTAAAATAAGAGCAGCAGGGGCTATTAGACATCTAGTGTCTGTAAAAATGCTTTCATTGCTAGCTGTAGACATTATTAATTCACATTCTTTCCCATGCTGCTTCTTTAGTGGGAGGAGGTAAGTGGCTACGATGAGAATATGAACACCATTCGGACCTACCAGGTATGCAACGTCTTTAATGCCAACCAGAACAACTGGGTTCGCACCAAGTACATCCGACGTCGAGGGGCCCAACGCATCCACGTGGAGATTAAATTCTCTGTGCGAGACTGCAGCAGCATTCCAAATGTCCCTGGTTCGTGCAAAGAGACCTTCAACCTGTACTACTTTGAATCGGACTCGGACACAGCCAATAAAGTTCACCCTCCGTGGATGGAGAACCCTTGGATAAAAGTTGACACCATTGCAGCAGATGAGAGCTTTTCGCAGGTGGACCTGGGTGGCAGAGTGATGAAGATCAATACAGAGGTGCGCAGCTTTGGGCCGGTGTCTCGCAATGGTTTCTACCTAGCATTTCAGGACTATGGAGCCTGTATGTCCCTCATTGCAGTGCGAGTGTTTTACAGAAAATGTCCTCGCATCGTACGTAATGGAGCCGTCTTCCCTGAGACTTTGTCAGGGGCTGAGAGCACTTCACTTGTGGCTGCTAGGGGCACATGCATACCAAACGGAGAGGAAGTGGATGTTCCTATCAAACTGTACTGCAATGGAGACGGGGAGTGGTTGGTCCCGATTGGGCGGTGCATGTGCAAGGCAGGACATGAAGCTGTGGAGAATGGCACTGTTTGCCAAGGTAAGTTAATTTATTAACAATTTGTCACCAGTTACTTGCTGTTTAATACATTAATAACACAAATGCATATTCTATTTTGTCAAAATATGTAGTTTAAATGATTATAAACCCATTTCCTCAACTTCTGACCACATCCTGACAACATCAAATTTCTAAAATTTGTTTAAATATACTTCTGTTACTGACCTTCTTCTATTTGCCATAGATCATACATCATACATATTCAAATAATAAAGCACATCAAGTCTGAACTAATACTGACCTAACATGACAGACCAATGAGATAGCAGCGTGGTGGCTCGGTGGGTAGCACTGCTGCCTCACAGCAAAGAGGTCCCGGATTTCATCCCAAAAGCGGCCTGGGTCCTTTCTGTCCGAAGTCTGCATGTCCTCCCCGTGTCTGTGTTTATTCCGGGTACTTTCCTCCCACAGTCCAAAGACATGCGCGTTGGGGGTAATTGATCGCTCTAAATTGGCATTGACTTTATATATATATATATATATATATATATATGGCCACTGATGCCGACAGCGGCATTAAAGAAGCCAAATAAACAAACAAACAATGTCTGAGATAGAAAGTATGGAACTTGTGCTTCCTTGTTGTCTGATCATTCAACATTGATCAGCAGCTGCTTTGGTTAAATTTAATCTCTCTATCTGAATTAGGCATGGGCTAAAATCTAAAATTTGAAGTATTATATTGTGATCAACGGAAACTCTGCCAGGAATATTACTTGACATTTATGAAGAAAGACCCCTAAGGCTATAAAATGACTCAAAAAGTAATTATAAAACTGGCATGAAATTAAAAACATATAACTATTTGGAGAATTTACCACATAGCAATTTATTTGAAGAGACACACTTAAATGTGAAAAGAACATCTTATATAACTTAGCTGCTATACATTTATTTTAAAAAAGGCAAAAAGGCTGGTAAAATTCCAGCAAAAGAAATTTGCCAAAATTGTCAAAATCGCAATTTGTTACAAAGCTTTTCTTACAACCAGTAAATACATAAAATATCTTTCATTATGTAAAAACTATTTATAGATCTATTTTACTTAAACTTGTTTCCTTTCAATCCTTTGCTTACAATGATTTTTTTTCATTACAATGAACACCAATTCAACTTAAAATAAATTAAAAGATATATAATATTTCAACTGTAAAATGTATCTTACTTGACTGACCTTTGCCAAAGCAGCTGCTTTTACAATAAAATGTTTCTTATACATCTACACATATAAGAATAAGAATGTTATGATCAACTATTAACTTATGAACACCTAAAATTTACCGTCATAAAATGAAGAGAGAAAAAGACATTCAAGCATGTCTGCAACATTTAATTAAGCTCTGTTATTTGGTTTACTTGTATAACTTACATTCACATAACTCCATTTTTGCGTTAAAATGACTCCTTTGGACAACGCCTTAAAGTAGTGTCTGAGAGCCTTTTAATAAACAGCAGTTTTATGCCATTTGTGTCAAGAACCTGTGTCTAATCAGACCTCATCTGTAATCAATTACATATTTACCTGTGATGTAACTGCATGCATGAACATTTCTGTCTGGGTGCATTAATTATGTATTTGTTTTTGAGTGTATTGTTGTAATACCACAGTCTTCCTGATGTACACAAAGTGTAGTTACTCAGAGACATGGCCACAGGTGTGCGTGTGTGGGGCAGCCGGGAGCCCATCACAATGTATGATAATGCCACAAGTATGACTGTGTATGCTGAGTAAGATATAGTGTGGGTGTGAGTACTGTCAAAGCTAGGTGATAAATCAAGGATAACACCTGAAGCAGGGGGTTATTGTTTACATTGAGAAACATTGAAATCATTGATGACTATTGGATCCAGGCTGTTGACCCTACCCAGAACCCTTCTTCATGTCCATACCTCTCCAAGTCGACGAGGTATTGTAGGCCAGATCCTTGACGACAGGAGTCTAGCAACCAGCAGACAGCTTGGACTATAGCACTATTCACCTTGAATGCAGAGGGAGGCTGAGCTACAGAACATTGGGCTCCAAGAGAAACATGATGTTTGGGTTTAAGTAACTAGAAAAAATAAGAAATGTCTAATAATAATTATTGGTTACTGCTAAAAGCTCTGAATGCTGGTAAAATGGTAAAATGTTCATTAAATTCAGTTGTATTGCTATAAAATTCATAGTCTGGTTAAATGGGACTGGAACAGTACATTCTTTACTTAAAAAGGAATAGAATGTGACTTTAAAAGCATATTGAGTGTTGTGTTGTGCTTTTAGTAAGAATGACTAATAGGGATTGTAAATATAATCATTTTAAGTTTCCCAATATTCAACATGACGGGACACTGATTCCATATATACCTCGGAGAATATATCTGATCTAAATGGGGGTGTGGATGCATTGCACTCACACATATAAAACGGAATGTTCTCACACTCAGCAGAATGATGAGAGCCAGAAAGATATTCAGACAGTATGCCTTTATCTCCATCTGCTTGCCTGCGATACCAAATGTTCAAGACATACTCTGTACATACATACTCCATTTATAGGAGGTTATATGAGTTATATCACAAGGTTATTCTTTGTGAGCATTGCTGTGCGCATGAATATTTCTCATTTCTTAGGGATAATGAAACTGTAATGAACAGAAATCCCTCAATGTGAAACCACTAATCCCCTGGTCCATGGTAATGCTATACTATGCTGTCCTATAGAAGGATTTTGGGAGAAGGTGTTTCTGGCCTGCTCTCTCAGCAGATATTATTACATTTATAAAGGGGGGCTGCAATGAGGAAATTATTTTGGCAGGGTTCTCCTGGGCACTGTTGACAGAATATAAATTACTAATGTCCCTCCATCTGCAGTAGTTGATGGATGGAAATCGGCAATATCCTCGGCAAACATGCGGCAGATTGTCTCTTTTATTTCCCCTGTGTTAATCCCCCTCACCGCCGCCGCTTAATGACACTACTAATTGACTAATTTGGAGTGTGGAGAGGGAGCTGCGTGCATGCTTAGACACGGCTCTCCCTGGTGATTCCATTCAAATATGAAGCACAGCTAATATATCCCCCTGTGATGGTTAGCGGAGAATTGCACGCAGAAAAAGGACTTGTGTTTTCTGCCGTTGTTGGAAGCTTTCAGTGGGTATTTTCAACAACAGGGGGTGAAGACAATCTTTTTGTTGTTGTTGCAATTTGGGGCAAATTAGTTAAATAATGTGAATTATAAAGGAAGACGGTGTGGCGTTTCATCTTATTTGTCATACAGGCATTTGTAATTGTATTACAATTTGAATGCAGTATTAACGGTAATAATAAACCATAATTTTAATTATGCACTAATAAATATATAAATGCAGTAATTCTAATACTTTATTTATGATTTGTTTGGTATAATATAATATGTATAATTATAACCAGCAGCATGAAATGCACACAATCATTTTAATCTTTTGAGCAATTGCTGTCTAATTGCTTCACTGTTTCACACTTTGTGTCATAAGCTAAAACACACTCTACAAACACTGGTGCGTTAAATAAGTTAAGTAAAGTTAAATAAATTCGAGTAAAATTTTTGAAGTTCTCATTTATTTACTGAGCAAAAGTATATACACCTTAGTTTTATCATCTGGTGTGAGACCCTTGTGCGGCAGAAACTACTAGCACCTAAACATTTCTGTTGGTCAGTCCTGCACATTAGCTTGGATGATTTTTAGCCCGTTCCTCTGTAAAGAACAGCTACAACCCTGGAATGTTGGTGGCTTTCCTCACATGAACTGCTTGCTTCAAGTCATGCCACAACATTTCTACTGAATGAATGTCTGGACATTGGTCATATAATTTATTTTGTATTATTATTCAAGCATCCTTTGGTAAAATGAGTTAGGGTTGTTTTCTTGCTGCATGACCTACATTCTCTTAAGATTCAGTTCATGACTGACATTTTCTTTAAAATTTGCTCTTATAAAACAGAATTCATTGCACTGCAGACAGGCAGTAATGCTCCTTTTTTATGTACAGTTGCTTATTCCTTGCAGCATTGCCATACTGCTATTGTTGTTTAATGTTCCCCTTATGATAGATTCATGTACAGTAATGGAGGCTTTAATTGCTTACAGGGTACCTCTTTGGGTTCATTTTTGACCTTGTGGATTATTACACACAATGCTTGTGGAATGATCTTTGTTGGTCAATAACCCCCAAAATGGGCAACCATGGTCTTGAATTTCCTCTATTTGTACAGTATCTGTTTGACTGTACTGGTGTAGCCTGGTGGAGTTCTTATGAGATTGTTTGTGGCCTTTTGGGCCTTAACAACTGTTTTTCTGAGGTCCTAGGAAATCATCTTATTTCATGCCTTATAACATTTCCACAACCATTTTCTTTATATTTTATACGGTCCCCTCCATACCTTATTATCATCTTCTTGATTTGACTGAAAACTCAAATTTTTCACCTTCAAATCAATGTCTAATTCTAGAGATTCACATACTTTTGTCATTTATAATGATGTAACATTGGAACATTTTCATTAATAAATAAAATGTCAAGTATTATATTTAAATTTTGTCCTTTTGTGCTTTACTATAAACTTATTATCAACGTTTAGGACTTGTGTGAAAATCTAACCTTGTTTTAGGTCATATTTTTGAAGAAATATAGACAATTAGAAAAGGTTCACAAAGTTACTAGCACTATAAAGCAAGGCCATTCTACTATTAGCAACTAAAAAAAAAAAGAACACGAGAACATACTCATAGTTTAAGAACTCAACAAGCAATATACCCTGTGGAACATAAACTTTCAAGCATATTCTATAGCCACAGAATATAAATATGAATCTCAGCTTAATCGGAATTAAACAACCTGCCTTCATAAGTCGTCGGCCAAAGCAGTCTGTGCTATCAGCATTCACACAGAGCCAGCATGTTGGGGAATCGCAGCAGAGGAGATAACACTTGCCAGTCTGGTAGGAAGGGGACAATTCTCTGCCAAATTAAAAACAAAAGAGTTTTTTTTTACTGTTAGCAGCAAAGTTATTTTATGATTTTCTGTACATATTATATTTTACAATTTAAAATTTAAAGCAGCTGCTGTCTTTTATACTCATACCGTACAAAGGTACGGCAGTGCATTTTCATGTACTCCAAATAAATACACCAAAAATTGTTACAAATAAATAAAATACAGTCGATTCCCGGTTAATAGGACCACATCGGGACGCGATGGTTTTGGTCCTAATAATCGGCTGGTCAGATTAAACGAACATGCCCTGTGTTACAAGACGGGACGTGTTATGTAACATATTAAATGTTTATTAAACCTTTATTGTGTGATTTACATGTATAGCGAATGTACAAACAAGAACAAATGTTGCTTACGAACTTTGTTGAAAAATAAATTTGCGAACAAGTTTTTCGAAACGATCTACAACACAATGTATAGGTACTCAGCATGCGAAGCATAATACTGTAAA
>JAVSBV010000037.1:4039384-4051163 GCA_033117975.1 Parotocinclus spilosoma | reverse complement strand
TATATATATACATCATAAATATATGACCACCAGAAATGTAAAATTTGTGTTTGTATGACTTTGCATCACAACAGTATTTAAGCCATTTCTTTTGTTCTTCTTTAGCTTTACTGTACATCATCATAATGATATTATTTTTTTCTTCCTACATGCCTTTATCCATCTCTCACCTTCTCTCTTAAGATAACTTCCCCTTCTTTCCAGATTAGAATTATCATCTTGCCCTGCACCCTCTGGCCTTCCGCTGCTGTTTCTGACCAAGGATGAATTATAGAAAGTATAACAATTATATAAGTATAGAAAACTCAATGCACTGCTTACTCTTCACAGCTCTTTGCTATATGCATTACTCTCAATTAATAAAAATGATCATTAATTTGATAATAAAAAAAGTGCAAGAGAGCAATTATTATGAAATATATATTCTGAAATTCCCTCTTTACTGTGCTGATACTGTAAAGCCAGAAACAAACATTTCCATTAAATCATAATTATATGTAATAAACAAAATGCATTAAATATTGCACACATGTACCAGACATTCAACCCTGGAACAGACATTTAACCCCATTACATTAAGAAATGAGAAAGTGTTGATGCCAGTAGCTAGGATAGAAGTGCATTGCAATATACAATTTAGATGTAATTCATAGCTACAAATACCTTTTATATAAACCCCAATAAATGCCCTTATGTATAAAAAACACAATTTTAGAACAGAACTCTCTGTGTCTGAATTGGTTAAACACAAAAGGGTTCATATTTATTCTTAAATCAATGTTGAGAAAAATCTTATCATTAGCATATCTTGTGATATTCAAATTGAAACAGCACCACATCTGTAGAATGAAGCATGTGTAAGGATTTATAATTGTGTGTGACAGAAAGAAAGATAGAGGGAGAAAGACAGAGTTTTGTGTTTACACAAGGAGCATTTACACTTATTTTTTTTGTATTTCTTTATTCATGTGAAATATAACCCTGTTCCAGTGCTTGTAGATGGGGACATTTAGGCCAGTGCATAATTCAACTATGCATATTTAGGTAGAAAGTAAGTGGCCCCTCTAACATAACACTGGCCTCAGACTAATTGAAAATTACAATTAAAACATACTGCTAAAAAATTAGGGCATACCACAAATTGAAATATCCCATAATTTTTGTGTGTAGTGTAGTCAAAAACCTGCCCTGGACCACAATTGCCCAAGCTTTTGCAGTGTAGTAAATACTACAAATACACATAATTGTGCATTACTGTACTGCAGTGTTACTGTTAAGCTATACACATAACAGCATGTATAAGACGCTGACAGCATTTTGGGAAAGTACACATAGATCAGTATTTATTGGTAAATCTGCTATCTGGTTATTTTGCTGTATGTTGCAATATCTTGCTGTTTTGTAAGGATGATGACACGTCACTGTTTTACAGCATGGTATTAACCACTGGCCTCCAGCAAGGTCTCTTCCATTAGGATTAATTACATTTGCTCTGATCTGTTCCCATCAGATGCTCGAGCTTTGCCTCCTTTTTTAAGGGGCCGACAATCAGGCGCTTGCTGTGCTTCTCACACCCTATAATCTGCTCCTGCACATTTGGAGAGTTATTTTCAGAAAGTGAGTCTGCAGATCCTCAAAAGACATCAGATTGTGACCCCACAACAGCAAGGCCATCAGCCTGCTTAATCACTGTTGCCTGCACAGACTTGTCCTTCTGACGTCAACTTCTCCAGACAGATAAAGATACAGAGAAAGAGAGGGGTGTGATGAAGGACTGGCAGTTTGTATGAGGATGCTGCTATGACGTATAACTGAACACCTGCTTCTTCTCAGCTTTTATGTTCCTGTATAAAAAAAACTAAACATTTTATTCCACAAAGTAGCAGTCACATAGCACATTAAAGTGGTTTTATTTACCAGTACAGCCCCTAAAAACTATATGGTTTTTTTTACAGAATGTAAGCAAAGTCAATGGAAATACAACAAAGAAATTTCACTTTTTCTGTGATTTATACTACTGTTAATGTTCATTTGGCTTATTTAATGTCACTATCAGCATTAGTGGCCATTTCAGCAACACACACGATGTTACATCTATACACAAGGTTATCTCAAGGCTAATCATATACATACACTAATGTCAATGCCAAGTTATATAGATTAATATCAGTTAACCTATCACGCATGTCTTTTGATTGTGAGAGAAACCACAGTACCCAGAGTAATCCCACAGAGACACAGGGAGGACATGTAGATTCCACACAGAAAGGACCCAGGCTACTCCACCCTGGGATTGAACCCAGGATCTTCTTGCTGTGAGGCAGCCACCCACCGAGCCACCAGACACATTCCATTGTGTATAATCTCAGAAAATGTAGATACATAATCTCAAATCAAAGCATCTACATCTATTTCATGCAATAGTTCATCATGTTGCTGCTGCAGATTTTTTTTAGATGTATGCTTAAATGTTAACTTATATTCATACTTTTTGTTCACCTCTGGTTACAACCAAATTTAAATATGACACATTTTTACTGTTTTACATAAATAAATAAAAAATAATGTATTGGTAAAGTGGCAGAACTTTTTTTACAGGTAGATTTGCAAAAAAAGTTTGCTCTCTTGCTAAGATATATTTCACTACAGACAATCTGACCATAGATGTGTAAATTTTTGCATAAGACTGTAAATGTTTGATAAGAGTTTTGTGCTCGATGGTTAAATCTTTTTGGTCTAAAGTTTAAACTGTATAAATGATTTAGGTTTCAGTGAAATGCAGTATTTTACAACCACCCCTACCCGTGTTAATGTATACTAATTAAATATTCCATTGTAAACAGAAATAATACAAAATAATTGTATCCATAACAACTATTAATAATAATCCGGGAATGCAGTGTCTATTTTGTAATTCCAAGAAGAACGTAGCTGCTGCAGTGCCAGGGGATGATTTCTGTTATCAGTATGAATTCTACATGAAAAGAAGGCACAAGTGTCATTGGTGGGTTAACCAGGGGTTAATGCATCACAATAATTATTATAGGCAGTTATTTTAATATACTTAATGTGTACTTTGTAACAAAAGTACTTTATCATAACCAAGCTGCATTTCTATGTAGTAGCATTTCTAATACATTTAGGTCACTTTCAATTTGTGCATTCAATCTAGTTCTCAGGGTCCATGCATACTACTAATGTGCTACATCAGTGCTAGGGCAGGTTGAATGGCCATGTACAAATGCAGTGACCTGCAATATAAAATGCTTAGACCAAACACAATGGCATTCACAACACAAAATGGTACTTGATCTTAGGCTGACATGATTTTCCCAACTCTTCCGAAATCAAATATATATTGAATTGCACTTTCTTTTTCTGACACAATTTAAATGCATTAATTTGATTTAGGCCAGACTTTTTTTATTGCTTTTTTCGCGGATCCGCCGACGATCATATTTTTTTGTTATTTCTTGGATCCACATATAATAATAATATTATTACAGCAAAATTAACAGTTTATTGGGGAAAACTGTACAGTTGTACATACTGTATATAGATAGAGTTTGAACACCTTTTTTTGCAACAAACATTATAGATATTGACAAAGTGCATTTGGTGAGTGTACCCACTAAAATGAGCTTTAAATACAAGTCGTTATACATTCGTTTTCTCATAAAACTACACCTTGAATAAAGCTCTCACAGTGTCCCAGTGTGTAGTTGACAGGTCCCTTTATAAATTTGCTGGCACCACGCTACCTCATACACACATGGCTCATTGCACACAAGAAGGTCATCTCACGTTTCGGAGCTATCTAGCTTTGAATCTAGCCCGTATTAACTCTGATATCTAACCCTTCTGGTGTGTTTGGTAGGAGAACATATACTGCATGGTCTATGCTGCACCTGCCACAGAAGTCTTACACCTTCACTATTCTTAGATTGTTTAGTAACATGGAGGTGGTATTTTCCACTCTGACACTTTCCTTTAGATCAGCTGCCTACTGCAGTGCCTACTGTTTCCAGCAGCACACTGCACCTGGCATTCATCTTTTATTCAGATGATGAACTTTAATATCATATGGAAGTCAGTGTGACTTTTCCCAGAGTGCAAGCTATCCCACTGGCAGGATATCCTGTACTTAACCCTTATGCATTAATGAAATGTCACTTCCTTTCAAGTGGTGAAAACCATAAAGAAAAAAAATAGACATTTTATGTAGGTCACATAAAAAGCTTTTTGTGTTTAGCATAAGGATATACTATTTTATTTATAATTAATAATATTTTTAGTGGATACTACAAAAACTATGCATTTTTTTTACGGTAAGTCACATATATACTGTAGGTTCTGGGAAGACATCAAAAGAAAACAAAAGCCTTAGTATTTGGGGCACAGCTGACATAAATATCAGCCCCATCTCATGCAGTCAGGTCACTGTATGCTGGAAATCGCAGTATTTTTAACTGTACACTACTATATTCCTAAATTTTGGATTCATTATTTAAAAGCTATATGTGAAAGACCACATAATTAACCTATGATTCTAATTAAGGTATTTAACTTAATGTTACTATGAGTATTTCATATTTTATTGACATTTATTTTAAAATTACCTAGCAAATATTGACACAGTTGCAAAAACAAGCACAATTTGAAAATAAGTATACTACAGTTACTCTAAAGTATTTAGCAACAGAGCTAGCTTGCTAGTTTACCAGCAATTTTTTTTTGATTGTAAGTTTAATATATCTTTATATATCTCTTAATATATCTCATTTAGCAATGACTCATGTTTGCTTGAAAGCGTTACTTGTCTGAAAGTTTCCCTTCTTCAGCTAGCTTGGATGTCTTTTTTGTTTTATTAAGTGAAAAGGAGCCCTAATTACTGGGAATATGCCTGATACAGGATATTCTGTGCATTGGGTGGGGTGGTTATTATGGTAACATCGCAGCTCCAGAGATTCCCAGTTAAATCTAACCTTGTTCTCTGATTGTGTGATGTCCTCTCCATGTACAGTATGTACTCCAGTTTCCTAACACATTGTAGTTGCAAAATCGGAAAAACAAAAAAAACCTCTACAAAATACTGTGAGTTTACTATTAAGCCTTTAGCAAGAGAGCTAATGTGCTGGTATGTTTGTTATTTAGTGATTATAAGCTTGGGAAACAAGTAATTACCCATTAAAATCTCATTTAGAAATTATCTCACTTGATCATGTTAGCTAGAAATTACTTCTCTGGAAGTTTCCCTTCTCTGACTGGTTTGGGGTGTCACCTGGGAAGAAACCAGACGACTGAGCAGAACAGCAGCACGCATGGACTAGACATTTTGTTGTTCCTTTTATTATTTAAAAATATGCTTTGTATTAAATATTTTGACTAACTGTAGTGTGAAGGTTTAAGCATGTGTAATGTTGGCTATGCTATGATATATACAATATATATTAAACAATAAATTTAATTTACAATAGATTTGTCAGAACATCTCCATTTGCTAACAGGGAAAAACATTTTTTCACTAAAATTATGTAGATTATATTTTTTTTTCATAAAAAGCATTCAAATGAAATACAAACAAAAGTTATTTTCATGAATCACTCCCCAGTTAAGTCTTTATGTTTTGGCTGATTGGAGATGAGTTGTTTAACTGTGTGAAACAGAAATGGTTACATAATCAAGTAATTTCTCTCCACCTTCACTCTATGAAATACGGTGCTTTGGGATTATATAACATGATTAAACAAAACAAATGCCAGTATTAAAAAGTCAAATGTTGTCTTAATTGTGCACCACATTCCTGGGATGCTTTTGGTGTGTCCCCGTATGTGCTAAAGCAAAATATAAATTAGCAGACAGCTCATATATATATATATATTTAGTAATTTACAGTTTACATGCTGATCATGCTGACTGGGAGTAAACATTTTTTGTCTACTTTGTTAGATAATGAAGTAGTTTTTATTAGACATTGGTATGAAAGTTGCATGACAAAAAACCTACAGTAATGTGCCGGACAAATAAAGGTGATCTTCCTAAATATGGCTTATAGACTTATTGCTCACTATCTCATTCTTTCAGGACAGTAATATGTATGCAAACAGTTCCTGGGTTAGTGCTCATCACCATGGCAATGGGGCTGGAATATGCATTCATATGCTGAATGAGTCGGTATACCGTGAGGACAGAAAACACACTGGGCACTATCGTCTACAGCTCAGTTCATACGCCCAAATCAAACCCAGTCCAGACAGGTGGCCTCTAATCTACACAAACTACACATCGTGCATTCAGAATAACATATGTATATTTTACAAAATGGTGGTCCAAAACAGAATTCTTGCCTCCATCAGTCTGACTGTGAGTTAACCCATCCAGCACACCTCCCTTTCGTCACATCCCCTGTCCTGCCCAACCCCCTTTTTATGCCACTGGCTCTCCTAGTCTGTGCTTTGCTCGTTTCTATTTACCTCTTGTCTAATCCCTTGCGCGCCCCGCTCTCTCTCTCTCCCTCTCCCTCTCTCCCTTTCTCGCTCTCTCTATCTCTCTCTGTTTCTCACTCCCTCGCTCACGCTCTCTCGGGCTGCCTCTCCTCCTCCTCTTTCTCGCTCAGAGCCAGCGGGCTGCCGCTCGACCCACACTGCCTTCTATATGATCTCTTGGAAAACAGCATTTCGTGTCTTTGTTTGCTCTTTGATGCTGGAGACTTATTTACATTGTGACCTAACAAGCAAGGAAAGATGCCTTCGCAACAACCCTGACTTCTTTCTTTTCCTCATGCTCCCCCCTCCCTTCTCCTTGTCTTCATCCCCCTGACCCTTCCTCATATCTCCTCTCCTTTGCCCCTTAATCCCCCCATTCTCCCCCACACCTCTCACCCCTCGACAATGTTCTCATGTGTTCACTGGCTTCAGCCTTTCCTTGCCTTGCTGTCCTCTGCCTTAGTATCTTGGGGTCAAAACTGTCCATCCAGCTGCCTGTGTCCAGATCTACACACCGTGGACTGCACAGGTCGAGGGCTTACCCGTCTGCCAGACTCCATCCCTCTGGACACACGAAGACTCCTTCTATCCAATAACTGGATACCTGGGATTCCTTCAGATTTCTTAGTTCTCTACAGCGATCTTGTATACTTGGACCTGAACAATAACTCCCTGACAAGGCTGGAGCCAGGAACCCTCACCACCACCTCCAGACTTGTATATCTGGACTTGGGAAGCAACAACCTTACAGAGATTCCCACTGGGACTTTTGGAGAATCCCGCAGCTTGATCAAACTTCGCTTGGGGAACAACCCCTATCTGAGGATAGTGGGCGAGGATGCTTTCTCAGGCCTCACCTCCTTACGAGAGCTGGAGATGGAAAGAAATGGTTTCTCTGGGCTGGACGTCCGGGTGCTGAGCCAGCTGCCTTCCTTGAGAGTAATACACCTGGAGGGGAACCCCTGGGTTTGCAACTGTCAATTTTCCGAACTGTTTTTCTGGCTAACAGAAAATAGTCACAAGCTCCCAACTGGTAAGGATACTTAAAACCATTGTTTGTTTCTTTTTGGATTTTGTGCATGCTGTTATCTGCTTACTTGTAAAGAATGTCAGTGAAAATGAAATGCCAGTTTGATGGTTGTAGACCCAAAAAAATTCCTGACTTTACCATTACACCTCAGGATTGCATGTGGTTAAACTTGATCTGTGTTGTCAGTGCTCCCAATTTAAGCCTTCTACAGATAACACTGTGACATACACCACTTTGTCTAGAAGACCTTTAATAATGCATGAAAACAGACTTGCGCTGCAGTTTATGCGCATTTTTATTCAATTGCTTTAGTTATTATATGTATCCCATGATGCAAATGCTCAGGCTTTCTCAAACATTATAAAATGTGTTAAGCTATATATCCATAAACTGCTTTCTGCATTATAAGGGATTGTTAAAATACTGTATATTCAAGGTTTATTAGGGCACTGGTTTTACAAGGTATGTTAAAATGTCCGTTTTTAGGGACGACCGGACTACGTGACTTACCTTCACGTCTCTTCCTACCCCTTTATTTAACACATTGTTTACATCCAGCCTGACAAGCTACAGGCTACATGTAATATTGATTACATTCTCTGATAACGGAAATCTTCTCTTTGTAATCAGAGTAGGACACCTGCAATTGGAGTGGTACTTTTAGAGAAGCATTGATTACATTTTATGCCAGTCTGTTAGATTGCAACTTACTAATTGCATCCATAACCAAGAGTGAATATTATTTAAATGCTTAAAAGATGACAGGTGAGCTTCTAACTGATATATGCAGCTTTGACTCTAATTGGGTAATATTTCCTTGGAGTCGATCTGCTTATCCCAACTAAGTGTTCATAGTCAATTGTTTGCTAATTATTTGCTGAAAAACCCAACTTTGTTTTAAATGCTGGCTAAGCAATGAATACATAAATCAGTGTGTTGCATGAACATTTTCTGAATAGACATGCATGCAGTTACAAATCCATTAGGTTCACCTACCATAGCCTATAGGTGGACTGTGTAAGCATGTTTTTAATTCTAGTAGACACATGCCCATTTGTTGCTATACCTTTCATTTATCATTAATTTATCATTTTAAAAATTATAATTTTCACGTTTACTGGTTAAGGTTGCATTTAAACACTTCCCATAGTAAGAATGTCTGATGCACTGACACAGCAGTTAACCAGGTCAAGAGCTAGCACAATTCTCAGGTAATTACTGGGGTGGCTCATGTGTGAACAAAATCCATTGTGTTGAGGTGCGTTATTTAAAACATCATGTAACAAGTTTAAATCCAACTGGTATATATTTTCTGGACATACTGTCCATCTATGAAGTGTCTACCATGAATTGTATAGGTATATGTTTATTGTAGCAGACGCATGCCCATTTGATGGTATACCCAATTTATCACCTCTATACCATTCATCAGTAGACAGGGACTACCACTGAGCAGATATTATTTGGGTTGGTGGATTATCAACACTGCAGTGACATTGGAATCATGGCTACCAAGGGTGGACACAACCTGTGCATTGAAATAAAAAGTTGTACATACTGTTCCAAAAAGATAGATATTGCTATTTGCATATGCACTCATATTCAGAATTCAACTTTATAAGGTTCTGTTAAAAAAATGTCTGTGAGAATGTACGTCTATTTAGCAAAGTTATTAAATAGATTTACTTTGACCATTCTTTCATTGCAGTCAGAATGAACTCAAGATAGTTCATGTTTTGTCTAGTCAGTTCTTTTTTTCGTTTGTTAATAATCATAAATTCCTGCATTTCAAACCAGCCACACATTAAAAATAGTTGGAATGTTGACAATTTACCAAAATATCTGATTTATTTTAAATAATACAAAAACAACTAAACAATGATGTGATTTCAAACAGGTGATGTCAATATGTGATAATAATCATGGTTTAATTCAAAATGAGTATCCATAAAAGTCTCTGTGGACCAAAGATGGTCAGAGGATCTCCAGTTTGTCAACAGATGTGTGCGAAAACTATTGGGAAAAAAGTGTTTAAAAACAATGTTTCTCAAAGAATAATTGGAAGGGATTTGTACATATTTTCTCTACAGTGCATAATATAGTCAAACAATTAAATGAATCAGGAGTTACATTAACAAATGCAATTTAAAATTTTACTGTGCAAAAAGAAGCTACCATGTAAACCATGCCCAGAAGAGGCGTTGACTTCTCTGGACTCTGAGGCGTGGGATGCAGGAGGGAGGAAAAAAAAAATAATAAATCTTTATTTTTCAGCACTTTTCAATTTTTCAAGGACTATGTGGAATCAATACAAGGAAGGAGGAAAAAATAAAAATATTTTTTAATTTAAAATTAAATTACAATTTGTACAATTAAATTTACAATTAAATTAAAGTGAATCCGAGAAAAAAATAAATGAACAGAAGAAAACCGTTGGCTCTCCAACGGAGGGCAGAAAAATCTAAAAAATTATTATTATTTTTTAAAAATTTCAACCATTGGTGCTGCAGCGGATCCAAGAAATAACAAAAAAATACATATATATTTTTTTATTCTTCAAATATGATCTTCGGCGGATCCGCGAAACAAGCAATAAAAAAAGTCTGGCCTTAATCTGGGTAAAGTTAGACGCTAGCTTTGTTTGAGCTAACAGATAGACTACTGTAACTGAAATGACCACTTCTAACAACTACAGTGATCAGGAAAGCACCTTTGAACATGCAACATGTTGAATTTTGAGACAAATGGGCTGTAACAGCAGAGCACCACATCAGATTCCACTCTCGTCAGCTGAGAATCTGAGACTACAGTGGGATGGGCTCATCAAATCTGGACAGCTGAAGAATGGAACCTTGTTACCTGATCATACAGTATAACTCTCAATAATCTCCGCATTATGATGATAGTATGGTAGACATGGCATAAACAGTCTGTGTTTTCCTCATGTCATCCTTTACAGCTGCGGGTAGACTTATAATGGTGCGGTAATGTTTTTTGGCATACACTGAGTCTCTAAATACCCATTGCGTATTGCATGGCATGATAAACACTCACAGCTAGAAGCAATTAAATAAGGAAAAACCATATACTCCAGTGCATACATTGATGTGATCTCCAATGACAAACACTGGCAGTGAATTGTGCCATTGCACTGTCGTAAGTTGCCATCTTTCAAATACGGAAGATCCTCAATTGTCTTCCTTTATAGACTAGCCCCAGTCAACTTTAAATGCCAGCTAGTAGGACACACAAGCTGCCACTGAGTTCTAAAGTGGAGTGGTAACACTCAATTCCCATTTACAAACTGCTGAAGCATCATCAGCATAATCAAATGCACAGGAAGGCACACACAAGTGTCAGATAACCATGTGCATATACTATATCTGTGTTGGTTGTCACTCATCCAGGTCATGGTATACTTGAGTTTTGGAGGTGAGGGCAAATGGATGACTTATTGGTTCTTGAAGTACAGTTGGCTTTAATTCTAACAAATAAGTATAGCCACGTGCAAAATAAGTACTGGCATCAGTGGTGTAGGGAACACCGCCAGTAGAGAGTGGGCAGTGAAATAAATATATGAAATATATTTTTTAGAATTAAAAAGTGAAATCAATTGTGAAAGTATATATTTTATTAACAAAGCTTTTTCTCTGATCTGTGTTTTAAATGCTATTTATCTATGATTGAGATTATTTTTCTCAAGTTAAATGATTTGCAAATTGTCATTTTAATTCCCTGCAAGGCACAATGATGGGAAAAACTGAGGTCTGCCTCACCTCAAATCCGCAACCCCATTAAGATTACACAATCCCACTGAGTGCAGGGAATAATAAATATTTATTTTTGCAGCTGTTAAAAAAAATTATGAAAAAACTACCATGAGAGGCAGGCAGTACCCTTGCAGCAATAATGAGGATGTGTGTGTCCAATACTGATAACACCCCCATTCTTAAAGAAGTGAATCAGAACTTTATTGACACTCGAAATTTTAAAATGCGGTTTCATAAGCTTGCCTCACAACAAGAAGGTCCATGGTTCAATTGTAGGGAGGAGTGACCTGTGCCCTTTCTGTGTGGAGTCTGCATGTCTGTCTTGAGTCTGCGTGGGTTTGCTCTTGGTACTCTGGTTTCCTCCCACAGCCTAGAGACATGCAGGTTATTCGATTACTCTAAATTGGCATTGACTTTAGTGTACACTACCGTTCAAAAGTTTGGGGTCACCTAGACAATTTTGTGTTTTCCCTTAAATCTCATACTTTTATTTA
>JAVSBV010000037.1:4010461-4024113 GCA_033117975.1 Parotocinclus spilosoma | reverse complement strand
TCTCAAAGCAGCTTTACAACAGTATATTATCTAAAAAAAGGCCAATCCCAGTTTGAGCAAGCCTATGGCGACAGTGGGAAGGAAAAACTCCCTTGACATCAACAAGGCATTTCCATCCTGAGAACTGCCACTCACTGGATGCTCTTCCTTTTGTGCAGTTCTAGCCACTGTGTGTAAAAATCAAAGGTGATTAGCAGTTACGGAATTGGGAATTAGTTACTGGAACTTAAATACTCAAATACTGTCACTGTTCAAATTACTCATGGTTCATATCTGCATGATGATACAGATTGAACCACTGCCATACCATTTGGTGACTAGATAACTGCATGAATGAGTATGTGTACAGGTGAAAATGTGACATTTTTCATGTTACTGCATGATTGGCTTTTCTCTGTCTGCAAAAGGGAAGTCCATGACAATTAGCACATTTTGAACTTGAAAATATTGAGGTGTATTTTTGAGGTTATGTTCTTGCTAGCATGAAACCTTCTCCACAGAGATCTAAATCAGATGGTATACGATACCTATAGGGTGCATCTGATTTTTTGCAGGTGCTTAAATCCAAATTAGGCAAAACACTTCCGGTCTTGAGTATTCTCTTTCACCATTCTTCACTGGTATCAATCTCTAAACAGTTTTTTCTGTTTGTTGGAGTTAGTTCTTTATGATTTTGGCCATCTGTTTGGACCCCATGATCATGATGGAGAATGAATATGGGACCGAATGACACCTCCATAAAAGACCTGCACAATGGATAAGCATCTACCAAAGTCCAGCCATTTGCTAGAGAAACTGCCTTCTATCAGAGCCACAGTCCCAAATTCTGTCCAGAGCACCTGCTGTCTTTTGCACTGAACTCCAGTCTTTGTGGTTTTGTTTCAACCACTGGGCCTTGTTTTTATGGTGCAACTCTTATATTATTGGCAAGACTTATCTGGACTATAGATGGGTGTACCAGTATCACAGGGGTCTTCCAGTATTCTGCTCTCTGTTTTGGTGGCCAATCACATTTGTTGTTCTCATCTCTCTTTTTTGTTTAAGCTTGTATCTGGAAACACCTGCTGTAGAATTGCAGCTTGAGACCTTGCTCATTCAGAATATTCATCTTGTATCTTGTTGCTTTTGCTGCAATGTTTTAAGCTTAAACTGCTAAAAGGTCTTCTGTTTCAGCTGCTTCTGTTTCAGTTCATCCATTTTTTTATCAATCTGTGCATAGTCATTGACATTCAAAGAGCAAAACCTAAATCCTATAAATAAACTGTACATCCTTAAGTCTTGGTATCTGTAAGTTGTTATATTATATACTGTTTTACATTATTTATTACAAAGCAGAGACTATAATCTAATTTTAAAAAATCACAAGACTGATAACCTCTATCTAAAATTAACATTTATTTTATATTAAATTAACGTTTAATTTACATTAAATTAACATTCTATTAAAAATTAACTATTACTAAATTATCTATTTAGTAATAGATAAATAAGCTTCTTTTACGTCTTGCCATGAAAATGTTTCAACATGGCGTTAAACAAGCAAACAAAAATTATTTAATAACATAGGAAAACAGTACTGTATGGTTTAATTATTTAAACAGAAAAGCTTATATGCTTAAAATGATTTGTTTTCCTTTGATTCACCACACATTAGATACGCTGAATCGATTTGATTTTTTAAAAATATTATTGTACACATACTGTTCACAAAAATAAAGGAACACTTAATATAAATAAAAAATATCCCATAATGAAATATCCCCTCATTTCTGTGAGCAGTGTATGTAATTCCATAAGGCAGGATTTGTTGACTGTTATGACTCAGCAGTTACGAGTTACCGATGCCCCAGCACTAGTTGCCACTGTTTCACATTGAGCGAGAGATTTAACCATATGCTGTTAATATAAGTTAATATCGGACTAATTGCAAACATGGTAATTCAATTTGGATTCAAATTAAATGTACACGTACATTTGGGTAAAAATGTCCCTGCATCACAGGAAAAAGCAAACCAAGAATGAAGATGTTTGTCTTTTGTTTGTCAGACTTCAAATGACTGAAAGGAGCATTGACTGTAAAGGCCCTTTGTACTGTCAGCGAGGATCCCCCAACACTTCTTCCCTCTCATCATGTTAGAGGGACTTGTTGCGTGGGTTCTCAACACATACCTGGGCAAATATGTCAGCAATCTTAACACCGATCAGCTCTCTGTTGCTCTTCTCAAAGGTATTAGTATTGTACACACACTTCCTGTTTTTGTGTGTTTGACTGGGACAAATTCATAAATGAATGATGTGTTTTTTCATTATATTTAGGGGCGGTAGAACTTGAGAATCTTCCTTTAAGGAAAGATGCACTCAGGGAGTTTGATTTGCCCTTTGAAGTTAAAGCAGGTGAGACGTAACCAAAGGCTATTTGAAAGTGTACCACACATTTATGCAATGAAATCTGACCGAAGACCAAAACAAACATTGTGCGATGTGTTTCGCAATCTGACACTTAGGTGCCCACCTTTAATCAGGACCTCACAATGAGCCCCTGCCCTGATCAATAGCGGAGTGTTTCTATATCAATATCTGTTTGTCGATACTATTATTTGTGGTGAAGTGTTTTTTAAAAAATAATTCTTGTTATTCATAATGCTATACAGTAATGTAAACAAACATTTTATAGGCCTGCAAATGTAACCCTTGCAAATAAATCATTGAATTAAAAAAAATTATAAGAAATTGATATAGTAGTAATCTAATTGTTTTTTTCCCTCAATTTGTGCAGGCTTCATTGGGAAAATTGTACTTCAGATTCCCTTCTATCGGCCCCATAGTGACCCATGGGCCATCTCAATGTCCCAGCTGAATCTTATTATTGGCCCTACTCATCCCCAGGATTACGACGAGGCAAGAGAAAAAGAAGCTGAACTGGAGCAGAAACAACAGCTGCTCAAAGCTCTGGAGGATAAATGGAAGGTAGTAAATCATAGTTTCTAATTGTTGCTGCGGTATTACATGTTTGCGGTATTACACACACACACACACACACACACAGTCGATTCCGGTTAATCGGACCACATCGGGACGTGATCGTTTTGGTCCTAATAATTGGCTGCGCCGAACTACTGTTGCTTACTGTTGTGTCCGCAATAATATATTCATTCACACAGAGGAAGGGAAATGAAGTATTACTTTACTGAATTAGAAAACAAAAGTACAACCATTCTTCATGCTCTATTTCCTGACTTGTGTGTTCACTTGACTACATGACCCAGCATTCCTTTCTGCTTCTAAACTACAACTACGGATAACCATATGGCTCACAGAATTACTCAATACACTACACTTACGAACTTTGTTCATTGAAAAATAAATGTGCAAACAATTTTTTCGAAACAATCTACAACACAATATATAGGTACTCAGCATGCGAAGCATAATACTGTAAAAAAACAACTTCTTACTAAATTCCAGTCAAAGTTTAAAGAACTTATCCAGTGTGATCTGACGCGCTTTAGCTGTGGCTAAATAGCGACTTGTGGTTACTTTTTTGTAGTAAATGGAAATGTTGCGCAAGGAGCTGTAGGTGGCAGTAGAGGGCTGGGGAGAAACTCGGGAGTGTTGTAGTGATGCCAGAGATGAAGAGCTTCTTTGGTAATATTACATACTGTACAAATTCTTTGGTCCGAATAAGCGAATAGCGTTACACGTATTTAATAGGATTTTATTCAGTACTGTAGGATTTGGTCTAAATAAGCGGCTGGTCCCATTAACCGGTGGTCCAATTAACCTGAATCGACTGTGTATGTCTATGTATGTGTGTGTATATATATATATATATATATATAGACACACACACACACACATATACTGGTTCAGAACAACAAGTAGAATGATGCATGTCTTTGTCATTCAGAGTGAAGGTGAACGGCGGGGAGAGTCATACTGGTACTCAGTCACTGCCTCTGTGGTCACCAGAATAGTAGAGAATATTGAGGTATTATATTAATTTTGTAGAGTTGACTGTATAAAAAATATTTGCATTGTATTATAATTTTAAATTCTAATCCCAAGCATTTTTGTGGCAGCTGAATATTCAAGGGGTGCATTTAAGGTTTGAAGATGATTTCTCTAATCCAGAAAAGCCATGCGCCTTTGGAGTTTGTATTAAAAATGTATCAGCACAGAACCCCTCCACAGAATCGGTGAGATGAATAACAGATTTTCTTTAGATTTTTAGACAGTAACTGAGCTCTGACTTATATTGCCGTCTTTTTCTGTGAACAGGCTCAGAAACTCTTACGGCAGAAACAGCTGGAGATCGACGAGTTCAGTGTATACTGGGACACACAGTGCACCATGCTTGGGGATCTTCCAATATCCGAAATACAGGTAGCTCATGTCTACCATCGCTGGAAGAATCTTTGCAGTCTCAATACTCCCCGATTACACTTTCAAGCCATAGCCATTTTTTATTGTCATAATTCCAATTTTCGATTTTTTAAATAATGAAGACGTGCCAAATGTTTAGGTGTAAATAGTATATGTATTTTTATATTTCAGTTTAAAAATTAATCACTTTACATTAAGTTTTTTCCTTTCCATTAAAACCTATTGTTAGTAAAAATAAATATATATAAACCAGGAACACCAAAGTTCTCTCAATTGCTCTTGATGATAAGTAATCTCTACTGCTGAAATGAACATTTTAAATAAAATAACTGGAAAAGAAACAGGAATATAGGTTCAGCCATACTGGTGCTTCAGATGCCTGGTGCTTCTGCCATTTTATAGTTGAAATGTCCTTTCTAACAGATCAGCTTTGCACACGTACTGCATTTCGGATTTCATCTGAAAATGGAGCTAAACTTTTGAGGTGTTTTTAAGCTTCATTGCTCCGCTAATACTATATGCTATGCAGAGCATACCAAAACAAAACTATGTGATGATGTACAGTAATCAAATGATACACCAGTCCTGGCAGAGAGGTGCTTTCTTAATATGGACACAAGTTAGTCACTAATTAATAAGCACAAGTTAGTTAGGAACCAATATGGGTATTATAATATTGGAACTGGCTAGCCTTTAAGAAATGACTATAGCCTTATTCATATGACTTTTGTTTACATATTTTGGTTTATTTTGGGTGCTGTACATTCAAACTCAGTATACCTGTTGATTCTAGCTGTATATTACAGGTACATATTGTTTATTCCAAAATCGTTTGGTTTAAAAGATGATTTATTTGAATTCTCTCACTTATGTATCCCAATTAGGAAGCTATGACGGCATGCATGCAGAGCCGGGAGCACCAGTACATATTTGAACCAGTGTGCGCATCCGCATTGCTAAGGAGGAATGCCTCTAAAGAACCATTGCGATCCCGCCACACGCCTCGCATTGAGGGACAGGTGCAGCTGGAGCCTCTTTCACTACGCCTTTCTCAGGTAACGCTTGACTTTAGGTCTGGACTTTAGGTCTATCATTAAGGTCTGGACTGCCTGTATATTGAGAATTGTACATTATTTATCTAACAGTTATGTATAGGTTCTCACAAAGTGATTTTGATTCATTTTTACAAATGCAGGTTCAGTATCAGCAGATAATGGCTTTTCTCAAGGAGCTTGACAGGCGGGAAAGGGAGATGCTTTTCCGTAAATGGAGGCCCAAAGTTCCTGTGGCTGGAAAGTAAGGCATATTGTTTTTTGACAAAGCAATCAATTATGCCAAATACAGTTTCTTTGTCATATAGCACTATAGAGTAAACGAGTGTCGTAAACAGTTTTGTGTTTGCTGTAGCTCCCGGCGTTGGTGGAAATTTGCCATCAGCGCTAATCTGGAAGAGATCAGAGAGAAGCAGAAAAGGAACACCTGGGATTTTGCTCTTCAGCGAGCCCATGATGCTCAGCTCTACACAAAGCTGTATGAACAGATTCTTGGGGGAGATATTCTGAGTCCAGAAGAAAAGGTAAATATGTGTACGGACTATTTATGTAAATCAGTGGTTCTTAAACTTCTTGTCTTGTGACCCCCTTACCAAAAAAACTGGTCCAGTCTGGTCAACTGGTTTGGTTTTAAAAACATTACTTGAAACCCCCTGTTTATATATTCAGACAGAAAATTTTAACACAACCTTTTATTGTTTTGTACATACATAATTGCAGTATGCAGTATGTAACGAGTTCATAGAGAGTTCGCATCCAGTGGTTAATTTCATTCACCTATGTAATACTGCTGCCTGTTTCTTCTAAACAGATTGAATTTGAGAGAATTGAAGATGAGCAGACTTTCGAGGAGTTGAAGAGTCTCAGGGAAATTGTTCATGACTCCTTTCGAAAGCAGGAAGAAATTGCAGAGGCAAGTTAATACAAGTTATGTTGATGCTTACAGACATTAAGCCTAAGGGGCTTGGATACATAAAATGTTTTGACTTGACAGTGAACAGAGATATAAGAGGTAACATAAGATGCAACAGATTAAATTCTGTCACAGCCTCTATATTTCTGAAAGGCCTGTACACTTCTGTGTGTAATTAGTAGGGGAGTTAATGGCTAATAATCTTTCATCCACAGAGTGTACGAGAACCCATGCTAGAACCGGCGGCCACTTGTCCATCCAGTTCCATTCCAAAAAGTGGCAGTTCTGGTATGATCCAGTACCTGCAGTCCTGGTTTCCTGGATGGGGTGGATGGTATGGGAGTACTGAAAGGGGCCCAGATGGCCATCCAGTGGCAGAGGAGCTCATGCCTGGAGGAAGTCAGTGGGATATTTTGGGTGAGTTCTGTTGTTTGTATGTTTAAATGAAGTATCTGTTACTTGTCCAGTACCTTGATTTTGAAACCAATACTATATTTGTGTTCGATATCTTAAAATTGTGACAAAAAAAGCTCCGAACAGTTCATATTGCTTATATTAGCATTATCGGTATGTGTAAGCAGTAGCAATTGTTCAGAAGTGATGCTGCATTTTACAGTTTTACAAGTTTTACAGTTCAGTTACAGTGTTAAAGAGTTATTGTGAAATGTGAGCAGATCTACCAATACGAAAGTTAAAACTTGACTGATATCTTGTAAGAAATAAATGTTAGTACTATGCTTTTAATCGGCAACTGAATGTCAGTCAGCTGTTCGTTCCAGTGCTAGCTGAATTAAAATGTTTTCCCCCACAACACCAACGAGGGGTGTAAAAAAAATACAGTACGATACACTATGATTACATTTTCTTATGATTTGTTTGCAAAATGCCGCAAATCCACACATTTTATTGTATAAGATTTTAAACAAAATAAAAAAAACTTAACTCTCTCTCAATTAAAATAAATGACTAGAAACAGAGATTTAAAATCATAAATAAAATGTTGTGTTGTAGGTTCCTTATATATTAAATATCCCAGTGAAAACATTATATTTTTATTTTGGAAGTATAACAATTCAAAATAATGTGTACTTTTCTTGTATAAAATGTAAATAAAATAAATCTTTGGTCTGCTGCAATTAGAATTAGAAGAAATTTGTATGGAGGCAAAATGCCTTGCTCAAGAACCCAACTGTGGCAGATTTGGCAGAGGTGGGATTTGAACCCTGGATCATTGGGTCTAGTTCCTTAACCGCTAGGCTACCACAGTCCCCACATTGCAACTTCTGGTTTTCAAAAAATGCAAGTGTATTAGATGGCGTGATAAACAGAAAGACAGAGTCTCTATGAAACGCATTGTGTCACATTGTCCCTGACGTGCTTATTTTAAATATCAAAAATAGGCAATAACCCTGTAATAATTAGGCACTACATTAGGAACCTTTCGGGTTCTGTACCAAGCTATAGTGGTATTATGTGATTTTCTTATCCTGTAGGAACAATCTTAGGTGTAAATTTCACATGAACCACTTTTGCTATCCGCAGCTGAAACAGATGACCTCTTTGACCCTTTGGAAGACTCTCAGACACTAAACACTTTCACCAGAAGGGATCACCTCTTTGCACGGCTAGATTTTTTTCTAGAGAAAGCAACCGTCACTCTTTTCCAGGAACACAAGTTGAATCATTTGTCCACTGAGAGTGGGGTAATTCAGTTGGAGTTTTCAGGTACAAGGAATTCCACATATTACATTGTTTATTCTTTTAGAGTAAAATATGAACTTTTTCCATTTTGTTAATGCTAAGTTCTTGGTGTTGATTTGCAGGAGTGAAGATTGGTATCGAGTCTCTGCCTCGATCAGAGTCTTCCTTGCTCTCTGTAAAGCTTGGAGGCCTTTTTCTCAGAGATCTTACCACCTATGGGTCTATCTTCCCTTTTTTGGTCTCCCCAAAACTGGTAAATCTCTTTATATAGAGAGTTGTGCATATGCTAATCTGCCTTTCATATCTATACAATATATATCTCTATTTGATGCCGGTGGTTTGTTTTATAATGCCTACCCATTTTCAGGACAAGATTGCCATGAGCATCAATCAGCCATTTGGCCAGAACAGTAGCACCGACAAAAGCAACGCTGGTGAGTTTATTTGACGGAGACTCTCAATGCAATGCTGACTGGATATACTAAAAATAAAAATGTGTTTGTAGCTTTTATCCTCTATAAATTTTTCTCATAAAGATGACTTTTCATACTTTCATATTTACTTTGTTCAGCCTCTGATATGGTGTCTTCTGCAAAGCCTGTCTTTGAGATGATCTATGAGCGAAATCCAATAAGGAGCAAATTTGAGAGGAGATTGGAGGTTAATACCAGTCCTCTTAATATCATCTACAACCCTCAAGCTATCAAGAAAGTAGCTGATTTTTTCTATAAGGGGAGAGTTCATACATCAGGTATTAGTTAGTTCATTTATTTATTCATTCATTTGAAGTTACAAACTTCACTGTTTTTCACTGCCTTGTGGATGTTTCATTCTGTTTTTTCCCCAGGATTTGGATATCAGTCTGAGTTAGAGTTGAGGGTGACTGAGGCAGTCAGGAGACAATACAACAAGCTGAAAATGCAGACGAAGGCTGAAATCCGACAGACTATTGATCAGCTGCTAGTTGGGGAGTTCATAGTAAGGAATGTGAATTGTTTAGAGATACACTGAAATTTCGCCCGCAAAACATTTTAGACTGAATTCAATTCTAGGCCGAAACAGACAGACTGAATGTTTTGACCTTTGAAATGGTTAATGTTAATCTGGGCCACAAAACAGATATTCAAAAACCAACACACACACACACACAAAGATGATCTTGTGCTTTGGTTCTACTAAAGCTATTTTGCCATCATTTCCAGCCTTCACACCGTGTGCCGAGTGCGCCATGCCAACAAAACCTTTCTGCTGTGGACACGAGATCCTGCAGTGATTCTGTACAAGACTAGATAATGCCGATACACATTTTAAATTCTAATCAATTTTTGACATTTACTTTTTGATAATATTCCATTGCGTTTTCCACCCATTGTGGCTCCTTCCCACTGATTCCCTCTGTGTATGTGTGTGTGTGTGTGTGTGTGTGTGTTATCTTTTTAAGCTAAATTAATTAGCTTAAGTCTATTTAAATAATTGCTATATGCATATTAATTAGGACATAATTCTTACATATAACATCTAGGCAGTCCAATGATGTTGTGTCCTTTTTCAGTCTTGTTCCACATAAGGTTTCTTCCTTACTGCATAAAGGGTTTTTTGTTATTTTATTTTTTCTTCCCACTGTCTCACTGGCTGCTCAGTTGGGGCTGTGGGCAGGGCATAGATAATAGAAAAATGAAAGACAGTCCTCCGTTGTAAAAAACAATATAATAATAACAAGAAGCACTATAGAACTACATCAGCCTGAGATGACAAAGGCTACAAAACTGCTACACAAAGGCTTGAACTCTGCACACACTGAAAGACAGTTTTTGCAATTTAAATAGTATTTGCATGTTTTATTCAGTGTTGCATTCCTGCAAAACCCATTCTGTGAGTGCATGGTATTTTATTAAAGATGCTATTTAAATAGACTACTTCAAACAAGGGGTTTGAATGCAATTTAAAAAGTGCAGGAGGAGAGGAATCAATACATTGACCAGTGGGCTGGACTGAGGGTGTGAGAGAAAGTCTGAAACACTTTCAAAAATAA
Source organism: Parotocinclus spilosoma (assembly GCA_033117975.1). Taxonomy (NCBI): domain Eukaryota; kingdom Metazoa; phylum Chordata; class Actinopteri; order Siluriformes; family Loricariidae; genus Parotocinclus; species Parotocinclus spilosoma. The sequence goes on along the minus strand of JAVSBV010000037.1, from coordinate 4,014,032 downwards.
TTAAAAAGTCTTCTAATTGTTCTAATTGAGCAGCTGCAGATCAACAGTAAAAAGAAAATCAGTATTGGTCTTTGGCTCCACAAATTTGGGTCTGGATCTGTATTTGTATCTATTATCTACCAAGAATATTTCTTTCGGTGCATCACTATTAACACTGGGTCTTTGTTACTAGCAGTATTTAAGTTGTTTTGTGTTTGTGTTTATTAAGTAATATTTCCTAAATTGTACCTAATCTGTTTTTCCTCCTGTAGGAAAATATAAAACGATGGACAATGAAACTGGACATATGTGCTCCTCAGATTATTTTTCCTGATGATTTCCAGTCTGAGGATCCCATGCTAGTGGTTATTGATCTTGGTCATATCCTTCTTACCAACTCACAAGGTGGCTTCAAAATGTATTATGTTTTCTGTTCATTTTAATGTACATTTTATTGCTATTTAGTACTTTATTCTGCTGTGTGTTATTGTTTTATAGAAGATCCTAAAACAAAGTCCAGAGTCTCTTTGTCAGAAGGAGAGGACATGAGTGATGAAGAATACCAGACCCCGCTTGCAACACCTCCTAATTCCCCCCCACCAGAACCAGAGACAGAGTTTAAAGGGCAGGAAAAGATGCCTGACCTCTCCAGTCTTAAATCAACAGAGGCGACCCTGTCCTTCACTAGGATTATGTATGAAAAATACTCATTATCGTTTAAGGACTTGCAAATCATGGTTGGTCACTATAAGGACAACTGGAAACACCTACTGGAAAGTGAAGTGGGACCCATGCATGTAGTGGAAAAATTCAACGTTCTATTGCAGCTGGAGCAGAGACTGCGTTACACCTCTGACCCTCAGCTCCCCGGGGCAGTTCTGTCAGGAACCCTACCAGACCTCAAGGTGCATATCAACCTAGAGAAGTTGACTTCACTGAAAAGTTGTCTGACTAGGCTGAGTAGTCCAGATTCAGATGATAACAGGGGCAATAAGGGTGATGTAATCAGATCTCCCGACCCTTTTCCACTCCGGCATGAAAAGATTTTTGAGAGGGAGGACAGTCAGTTGAAGCTCCAGGAGTCTGACAAAAATCTCACCAAAAGTGTCATGACCCTTGAGCAACACACACGAGAGGTGCTGGTTGAGTCTAGGCTTCTTCTTGCAGATTTCGACATCAAATACATGCAACTCGGTATTGAAAGTGAAGGCCAGTATATATCTGTGCTCAAAGTATTTGGTACAAATGCACACTTTGTGAAGCGACCTTATGATGCGGAGGTGTCTCTCACAGTCCACGGTCTTCTCCTTGTTGATACCTTGCAGACGTATGGGTCCGATTTTGACCTGCTTGTAGCATCTCATAAGCACCTTAGTTTTGATGTGCCTACTGGCAGTCTGAGAGAGAGCCAACCAACATCACCGGTATCACCAGATGAAAAGTCTGCTGAGCCATCAGACACGGGTGTGCCTTTGGACAAAATGTCTTCGTTTAGCTCATTTCTTACAGATCAGGAAGCGCTCATTAAACTGGAATACCAGTTTGTTAGCTCGGACTGTCCCTCTATGAACTTGGATAGCTCTCTACAGGTTACCACCATGCAGGTTAACAATTTGGATATTATTCTTAACCCTGAAACCATTGTGAGATTGCTCCGGTTTCTTCAACAATCTTTTCCTAAAGATGAAAACGCATGGACTCCCTCAGCACAGCACACCCCACCGTCAGACAGCGGACAGGATCAAGAGGAACTCTATCAGTCTACTTACAATCAAAATAAGGAATTTACCGTCGAGATCCACAGGTTAAATTTACTTCTGTTGCGAACGGTTTCAACTGGAGCCGGTGGGGAAAAGAGAGGCATGAAAATTGCCACAGCCAGTATAAACGGTACTAAAGTTTCTGTTTCAATGGGAAGCGGATTGGATGTCAGCGGATCTCTTGGGTGTATTCAGCTTTTAGATTTGACCCAGGAGGGGGGACGAAGCCAGTTTGTGGTCAGTATCGGAAATGTAGAAGACAGCACCTCGGCAGATGGTGTTGCATTCTTCTCTGAATCTGCTCTCTCTGAGGCTTTAAATTTCCGACTCTTGGAGAAGTCCCAAGGCGAGTGCGCTCTAGAGCTTCATATGGCATCGTTACACTATAACCACTCAGCCAAGTTCTTAAAAGAGCTCAGTCTTTCTGCCAACGAGGTCGAAGACAACTTTCGCAGCATGCTAAAGACAGCTGCCACAAAAGTTTCATCTGTGCTGGCTACCAAAACAGCAGAATACAGTGGTATGGTGTCTCTTTTTGACACCCCATCCAGGAGATCCAGAACACAGAGTCAGTGTAACTGGACATTAGACCCCTTAACAGATGAAACAGATCTTACTGGTCATGAGGTAGAGCCAAGCTTGGACTCCTTTCTGGTAAAGCTTACTCTGGATGTTAATATAGAATCACCTGTTGTATCTATTCCACGGAAACCGGGTCACCCAGAGCTTCTTGTTGGTCACTTGGGCAGCATTACGATTCAGAACTTTGTTGCAGGCCAGGATTCTGAGAGGGAGAAACTGCAGGTTGAGGTCAAGGACATAAGACTGTATTCTGTCAATACGAGTCAATTAGGCCTAAGGAAAGGTCTGATCTCCAATCAGTCGCCCTCTCATAACACTATTAGCGGGCTAGATGAGCCTCAGTTTACTCGCCATGACTTCTTTGAGTATCTCAATCGTGGAAAAGGTGAGTGTGAGTAATGAAATGATCAGACAAGTTGTAGTGTACTTATTAAAAAACATTCTTATATCTTTTATTTTCTCTATTTTAGCCTTTCACATACTTAAAGACACCACCATCCAGTTCACGCTTGAAAAGCTTCCTGTTGTCGAAGACACCCAGTTCTCTTTCCTGTTAACTGATGAAACATATGAAAGTACAGGACTGCTTCGAGTCCAGGGGAAGTTTGTAAATGCTGTTCAGGTACGTCAGTCTGTCAACATACACGCTTTAGGCCGTTTCATGGCTGCATAATGAAATGTGAAACAGGACACTGACTGAAATGGATGTCGGCTGGACATTGTCGAATGTCCATGGTGCTGTAAAGTAATGGCAATTAAGTATTTTCACAACACAACTCCATGCAAACGACGTGGTGAATGTGTCAGAGATACCGCTGAAAACAAGTAGAAACCTACACTGTTATATACAGTCGAATCCGGTTAATTGGACCACCGGTTAATGGGACCAGCCGCTTATTTGGACCAAATCCTAAAGTACCAAAACAAATTCTATTATATACGTTTAATGTTATTCGCTTATTTGGACCAAAATAATCAGACCAAAGAACGTGTATAAGAAAAAAAAAAAGTGGATCACCGATTTATGGGAGGATTTTTGGGATCCCCGGGAGAATTTATGCTTTTATCAGAGGTCAGGAAATCTGAACAGTTGTGTTGACAAGAGCAAAACCAGCGGGAGGTGACCACGCCCACCACTTTCTCGTTTATGTTCAGTCCGTCAAGAGAACACTTGTATTATTACTTCGCATGCTGAGTACCTATACATTGTGTTGTAGATCGTTTCCAAAAACTTGGTTACAAATTTATTT
>JAVSBV010000037.1:3966764-3982418 GCA_033117975.1 Parotocinclus spilosoma | reverse complement strand
AGACCAGCAGCCGTCACTACAAGACCAATACTGGAGAAGAAACCTGTGTGTGTGTGTGTGTGTGTGTGTGTGTGTGTGTGTGTGTGTGTATCCTTGAATAAAACAGCAGATGGAATCTGGGCCTTTTTTCCCCTTTAATCCTACATACCTTCCAGGAAGCATTTCCACTCATTCTTTATTCTCCCTGTTACCACTGGCAGACATTCATAACCATTAAAAAAAAATCTTACTCCCCATGCGCACAGTTCAAAGAATGTAAAGTAGGTCAAATAAAATGTTTCGCCAGCGTTCTCAACCCTGTACCTCCAGAGATTCCATTGGATTTTCCAACCTTTTAAAAATGCAAAGGTAAATGCTCATTTAAGTACTGAATTAGGAAATGACTGTTGGATCGTTTGAAGAAAGTAAGTTAGTCAGTTATTTTATTCTTTTCACGTCTAAGAAAAGCATATTTTAATATAGCAGGGCACCTCTCCAACCCACACCTCCATTCAAATATTTTAGAGCTCAGAAGTTCACATACTTTTCAATGATTAATCAGCATGTTCAACAAATTATGTCAAAGGCTCAGTATATTGGGTAGAATGTGCTTTCTTATGGTTTGGGGAATCATATCTCATCAGTAAAATTATTTTTTTTAAAAATGTACACAGTAGTTTGATATGTACGACAATATATTGCTAACAAAAATTAGGGAATATTTTAAAATAAAATTTCCCATAATTAAATGTCCCCTTATTTGTGTGAGCAGTGTACATATATAGTATTACATTTATTTAGCAGCACCTTTGAAGGTATTTTTTAATGTCGTCTTCTACTGTATCATGATCTGTTCTTATAGTACTGTGCAAAAGTCTTAGGTCACCATTATATTTGATATTCCGTTGTTTTACCATTATATAATAATTTCTCAGAAAAGTCTTTATTAGAATACAGGAAAATGACATGCCGTATTGAGCAAAATATCTGAAAACACAGCTTGTATAGGCTAAAGAGGAAGGTATTTAATATAACCTTCCTTACACTTATAATAGCATCACCTGGCAGCCTTATTAAAAAGCCAAGTTGTCCCTTTTACAGACTGCAGAAGCCTGGTTAAGACTGGTCATTTTTGAATGAGTAACAGTCAATAAACTTTTTGGAAGGTGAGCAATGTGAAAAGGCTAAGATATGCTAAAGGTCACAAATATTGGAATGAGGTACCGGTAAGTGGGAAAGTGTATTATGGATTGATGAATCCAAATTTGTATTTTGGGGGCCAGTCTTAGACAGTTTGTTAAACATGTTAATGATACTATTACTAAGACAACAAAGCTAACGGTGACCTATAACTTTTGCCCAGTACTGTAAATTACATTTCCAGGCCGTGCTTAATCATAATGAAACCTTACCTTTGGAACACGCTGATCAACTTTCCTTTCCTTTTTGATTGCTGCACCTTGTTAACGATATTATGAGAGCCATACATTTGTATTACAGCTCCTCCCACCCAACACACACACATACACACACACACACACACACACACACACACGTTCACAGTTCTTGCTCTTCAACTAAAAGATCTAATGGTCTGAGCAGGGAAATGGGGGCCCATAAACTTGAAAGCATTCTCCTTTTCCTCACCCTCCCCCTAGATTCAGATCTGGTAAGTGTATTGGGTTAGTTTCACAGCAGAGCTTAAAAAAGACAGAAGAGTAGGAGGAGAGAATTGAAGCTGGCCTTCAGATGAACTCACCAGGGACTTTGCTTGGAGAGGTCATCCCAAGTTCATGCCTGGCTCCTGCCGGAACTCTCCAGAATGCGCCTGTGTTTACCCAGTGCTCAGGCTCCAGTAGGGAGCTCTCTCAGGCTGTAATACAAATCCACTTCCAGGAGGCACCTGCTGGGGATTGGGGGGCCCTCTGGGTAAAGTCAGATCAACTGTGCCGAGAGGGTGGGAAGCCACCCCACTAAACAAATTAGTGCCTGATATATTTGACAGCTGAATGAGGCACTGTGAAAAATCAGCATCGTCATAGCTCAACGTCGGAGCAGATAGCTCTATGGGAAGCACTCCACTGGTGCAGAGCATGAAGTCTTGTAAATGTTTTCATAGCCATGATTTACTTTATGGCTTCTCTTTCTAGATGGATGGCTATGTGCTTTAGCGTCCTGCTAGTTTCTATAATGCATGCATAGTATTGAGACTTGCTTCAAATTCCTAAATCCTAATTTAAATCAGATTTTCTTCTGAAAGCCGTGGAAAGAATTTATGTAAAAACAAAATGTCTGCTGTAAAGTTTAAGCTAAGTTAAGCTTGATTTTAAAAGACACGTTTTGAGTTACACAGCTTTGGGTCATTTGTATGGAAAGACCTTTGACTAAGACAAATGAGTTATCAATCACTTCACGCTGAGAGTCACAATAAGTCATTGATGGTGTCCAAAGCAGACAGTTCACTCCTTAGGGACCCTGCAGGAGGCTTTTAACTGGCTGAAAGGACCAATGTGGACATCACAACTGCATGTCACATTAACAGACAAGTTCTTGAATGCAATGAAGATTTATTGAGACATGAATTGAATATTATGTCACCCTTGAAATGGCCTGGATTTGTCAAAGAAAACTCAATTGAAGTACGTCAGGTTTTTTAGCAAGGATAGTTGATATATTGTAACACAATATACACAACTAGCAAATAAAGCACTGCAGTGTTGACAACTGTGGAAAGATGGCTTTTTTCCTGTCGTTTATTTCTGTTTTTAAATGAATATGTCAGTCCAGATAAAATTTCAGTTTTTTTCTTGGGACACGTTTTATTCTAATTCAGTAATGTGGTTACTATTTGTGTAAACACATAAATAGTTATTGTTTTTTAATTCATTTATATGACAAAATGATTTATCATGGGAAATAATTTCCCATTAAGTTAAAATGGAATTATTTTACTAAATTTTGTAGCTATCTATATTTGGCCAACAGGTCCATTCTACATTTAGGGAAAGCCCCATGATTTAAAATGTATGGTACTGTGCAAAATTCTTTGGGCACCATTTGATTTAGTAACATAACATATTGGTTTGATTGGACCCAATCTTTGGCTTCATTACTCAATAATACTCTTTTCTAATGATCTACATTCCAATCTTTGTGAGTTTTAGCATATCTTAGGCTTTCACCCTCTTCCCCTTCTAAAACTAAAAATGTCTTGGCTGCTGCCCCTATTCCTGATTAAACTTATTTGACTGTAGAATGGTCAACTTGGCAGCACAAGCTGCCGGATGCTGCTATTCCTCACGTATAAGGAGAGGTCATACTCAGTACCACTGTAGCCTACAGAAGCTACTTTTCCCATTTTAATACTGCACACATTGTCTGTATTGTAAAGAGACTGATAAATATTATGTATTATGTGTTGCTAGAACAATGTTATATATAATGTCTAATCTATTGGTGGTCTAAGACTTTTGTACAGTTCCGTATATGTTATTTATTCCAACATTTTAAATTGAACATTACAAGTTACTGATTACTTAGACTAGAGTCTACTATATCACACGGTGGCTAACCGCCTGAGAGAGTGAGAACTAGCATGTGTTTGCTCTAAGATGCATGAAATTGGCTTCTTTAGGAACCACAGCTAATGTAACATCATTGGATACGTCAACACACTAGCCACTTCCTGTGTACATGAGAAGCTAAGAGATAGCCTAAAATGATTATGGAAACAGGAGTGATTTCTAGTTAATAAGGGGACTGTTTTCCGCCACCAAATAGCCTCCCAACCAAATTTCAGAATGAGACGACCATTTAGAGCTTTTTTTATGGTCCTTTGCCGGTTTATGCATCATCATCCTGTTTGTGTTAATTTCATATACAAACATGTTGTAATTATATTGTAAATGGTCTTTACTCTCATGGGAGGCAACTCCCCCATCGTCTCTATTATACGTTGTCATTTAGCTTGCCTGTATGCTTTTTTCTATCTGCTGTAGAATGTAAATGTCAATGAAATGTCAGTAATTAAATTACAATAGCAATAATTATAAACCTGTATAGATGGCATTCCCACCTTCTGTGATTTATTTTCAAAATAGGATCCAGACACTAAATATTAATTGGATTCTGATTCATTATTGGATTGAGATTTATTATTATTTATTATGATTTATCAAAAAAAGCATTACAAAATTGTATTCAGCACAGAGGTGCTTAAAGGTTTGTGAACCTCCTTGTATCAGTCACAGTGGATAAGGCTGTCTGTCAGTTACGTGGATTCAGTGGCAGTCAGATGTAAGTAGGTGCCCGGTTGTATTTCAACAGCAGTAGTTACATTTACATGCATTTAATAATCTGATTATAGTCACAATTTTGCAGTTAAATAATTATTCAAGGTTTTATGTATATATCATACTATGATCTAGAAATCAGATGAAGAGATCTGACAAGGAAAGATGGATTTTACTCCAGTAATTACTCATTGCTCGCATATTAATTGCCGATTGTATTCTGTGTATTCCGTCTGGGAAATATGCCCGGAATTAGTATTTACTATTAAACACATATTAAACACATCTTTTGGGGAGATTCTGAAATGTGTACAAACACATGAAAATGAATTATTTAATTGTGTAATAGTTGTTGCTGTTGTCGGATTATGAACTGCATGTAAACACACTTGCGATTGATCAAAATCTGATCTTTGCAACACGTTTTGTGGAAGCATATTTTGGCATGAGCAAAGAACCTCAGAAAAGGATTTGTTGATGCTCACAAGGAAGGAAAAAGCTGCAAAACCCTGTCTCAAGTGTCCACCAATTCACCAAAACCAAAAAAACAGTTCTATTCTATAACTTTTTTATTTTTTTTATTTTTTTTTTTATTTTTAAAGCAAGGTTTCTGGAGAAAATATAGTCCTGCATTCCATCATAAAAAATACATCCGATTTGTGAAAGATGATGGTGGTCATATCATGGTTTGGACCTGTATTGCTGCATCTGGGCAAGGGTGGCTTATCATTGTTTATAAAATAATGCGTTGTGATTTATGTAGGCAAATCTTAAAGGAAAATGTCCATATATCTGTTCGTAAACAGAAGCTCAACAGAATGTTGAGCGTTCTTTAAATGACACTAAACACACAATACCTTCTACCAAAGCTGATGTTTTGAAATTGCCAAGTCAAAGTTGTGGCCTTAATACAAATTATTCATGTTGTGGAACAACCTGAAGCAAGCAGTTTATCTGAGGGAACCCACGAACCTCCAAATGTTGAAGCTGTTCTTTAAAGAGGAATGTGCCGTATTTCTTCCAAGCCCATGTGCAGGACTGATCAACAGTTACTGGAAATGTTTAGCTGTAATTATTGCTGCACAAGGGAGTCAGACCAGATACTGAAAACAAAGGTTTAACACACTTTTGCCACTCACAGATATGCTATATTGGATTATTTCCGTAAGTGAATAAATAAAATGTGTAAAAGTGTAATATATTTGTCTCGTTTGTTTAACTTGGTTCTCTGTTTCTACTTTCGAAATTTATGTGAAAGCCTAAGGATGCGGTTTCCCAAATGGGTGTGGCCATTAGGAATTTTAGCATCATGTGTCCTTGCTCTGATACTGATTAGTTTGTTGACGGGGTGAGCAGACATTGAGCATTCTCGGCTGCCTCAGAGTGAGCCTTTGTTGTGCCTTCCTGATATGTTTATATCTTCTTTCGCTTTAGTGTGTGGCAATAGTGACGCACAGAAATCTAAAGGATTCCCCAGCATTAACATTTTGTCTTTATAATATATCTGACATTTTATATATTTGTCTGCTTTTGCAGTTTGCTGGTACTCTCTCAGATGGACTTGGTAAGACCATGGACCACCGGCACCAGAGCGAGCGCGAGTACATCCGTTACCATGGTGCAACCAGTGGTGAACACCTAGTGGCAGGCATTCATGGTCTTGCCCATGGTACATTATGATGTCGTATTTTCTACACGTTCATATTGTGCAGTTGATTGATTGTCACATGACTCACATGAGTATTCTGTATCATGCAGGGATTATCGGCGGCCTGACCAGTGTGATCACATCCACTGTGGAGGGAGTAAAGACTGAGGGGGGCGTAAGCGGGTTTTTCTCTGGTCTAGGAAAAGGCCTTGTTGGAACTGTGACCAAACCAGTAGCGGGAGCACTGGATTTTGCCTCGGAGACGGCGCAGACTGTGAGAGACATGGCCAGTGTGAGCAATCACAGGTAACTGTCAGTTCAGCTACACGTTTAAGTACAAACTCGTACAGAAGTCACTTTGTAAGTCATCACCCTTACACCTACAGTGGGTACGGAAAGTATTCAAACCCCTTTAAATGTATCACACTTTGTTTCATTGCAGCCATTTGCTAAAATCAAAATAAAGTTATTATATTTCTCATTAATGTACACTCAGCATCCCATCTCGACAGAAAAATAGCAGATGTAGAAATTTTTGCAAATTTATAAAATACATAAACTGAAATATTACATGGTCATAAGTATTGAGACCCTTTATTCAATATTTAGTAGAAGCACCTTTTGAGCTAGTACAGCCATGAGTCTTCTGGGAAATGATGCAACAAGTTTTTCACACCTTGATTTGGGGATTCTTTGCCATTCTTTCTTGAGGATCCTCCTTGCAGTTCCGTCAGGTTGGATGGTGAACGTTGGTAGACAGACATTTTCAGGTCTCTCAAAAAATGCTCAATTGGGTTTAGGTCAGGGCTCTGGCTGAGCCAATCTAGAATGGTTGCATAGTTGTTCCAAGGCCACTCCTTTGTTATTTTAGCTGTGTGCTTAGGGTCATTGTCTTGTTGAAAGGTGAACCTTTGGCCCAGTCTGAGGTCCTGAGCACTCTGGAAGATGTTTTTTTCTTCCAGGATGTGTCTATACATGGCTGCATTCATCTTTTCTTCAATTTCAACCAGTTGTTTTGTCCCTGCAGCTGAAAAACACCCCCATAGCATGATGCTGCCACCACCAGGTTTCACTGTTGGGATTGTATAAGGAAGGTGATGAGCAGTGCCTTTCTCCGCACATGCCATTTAGAATTAACGCCCAAAATTTTAATCATCGTCTTATCAGACCGGAGAATCTTATTTCTTGTAGACTGGGAGTCTTTCGTGAGTTTTTTGCCAAACCTGCAGGATTTCATATGTCTTGCACTGAGGAGAGGCTTCCGTCGGACCACTCTACCATAAAGCCCTGATTGGTGGAGGGCTGCAGTGATAGTTGATTTGTGTAACTTTCTCCCATCTTCCTACTGCATCTCTGGAGCTTAGCCACAGTGATCTTTGGGTTCTTCTTTACCTCTCTTACCAAGACTCTTCTCCCACGATTGCTCAGTTTGGCTGGACGGCCAGGTCTAGGAAGAGTTCTGGTTGTCCCAAACATCTTCTATTTAAGGATTATGGAGGCCACTATGCACTTAGAAACCTTGAGTGCTGCAGATCCTTTGACCTCATGATTCTCATTTGCATTGACATGCACTGTGATCTGTGAGGTCTTATATAGACAGGTGTGTGTCTTTCCTAATCAAGTCCAATCAGCTCAGTTAAACACAGCTGGACTCCAATGAAGGAGTCGATCCATCTTAAGAAGGATAAGAAGCAATGTGAGTTAAATATGTGTGTCACAACAAAGGATCTGAATACTTACTTTTTTAATACATTTACAAAAATGTCTACATGTCTGTTTTTTGTGTCAAGATGGAATGCTGGGTGTACATTAATGAGAAATAAAATGAACTTTTTTGATTTTAGCAAATGGCTGCAATGAAAGAAAGAGTGAACAATTTAAAGGGGTCTGAATAATTTCCGTACCCACTGTACACTCTACATTCCCACTCTGTTGCAGTTTCAGGATGTTTACAGCATTCAGGGCTGGTCTGTAGGCTGTGTGAACTCTCCATAACCACTTAAACACCAGATGTACCTATAAATCCCACCTGCCTTTTAATTAGTTTAGCTTGTGGCTCGTGGGGTTTCCCCTCTAATGAATCCACCCTAATGATTCACACCACTAGACAAAAGTGCTCAATCGGCCCAACGCTCTGGTTTAAGAGCCTTCCCTCCGGGTGTGACCCCCACCTCTGGCTCCAATACTGCCCTACCTGAGCTTTTATGAGGGGGGCCGACGGCAGCTCCTATTACACAGGGTGTCTGGTATGTAAAGCCATTTGTTCTGCATTTGCCTATGTATATGTGAGGCAGCCAGGCATTGGCGGGAATTGGACTCGCCGCACGGTGTGTTTGTAGCTTTTCTGCTCCAACTGGAGGAGGAATGAGAGAGTTTCCTGCCCTCCAACACTGTGCTCTGTATCTGTGTGTGTGTGTGCGTGTGGGACCTGCTGGTGAACTGTGCAGTGGGGAGCTAGGGGAGGGTTATGTGGGAGGCATTCGGAGTGTGCCTGCCACAGTGTGGTGAGTTCAGCCAGAGTTCACACCGAAAATGTGCAGTATTCATGGGTCACAGTGGACACTGTTTGACCGCTGTTGCACTCCGAAACATCATAACAGGTAGAGCGAGGTTCAGTGCTGTTATTGTTCCCCCATGCTCTCGCGCTCTGCTTTCCAATTCCATATTTCAATGTCCAAACAAGTGCATTTTGTCCCCATTAAATATCCATTGAAGCTCATAAATCCTGGCCTCCAGACTTTCTTCAGTGTTGTGACTTTCATACAAACAGCCCATGAATGAAATGAGAAACTCACACAGGGAAAGTTTATTAGTGCTGGACCTGCTGAACTGCTCCATTACGTCTCCTACGTGCATTGCTGATCGCAAACAGGAAATAAACAAGCAAATGAGAAGCAGACTGAAGCGGGTGAAGAACAGTGCAACTGTCCACATGCTCTTTTTGCTCCCTTGCCCTGCTAGTGAACTCTCCCTCCTTCATCTCTCAGCACCCCCCCACACAAACACACACGCACACACATATTCACATATACACCCCTCATCACTTCACTATGCAATCCAGGCAGACTTCCAGAGCCAGCTCAGTTACAATCCCAAAACAAGGAGGGGAAGTGCTGGGGGGGCAGCGGCAGGGGCTCAGGCATAGGCTAAATAAGCACCTTCTTCAACCTCATGGCTGTCAGTAAAGTTTCAAATGCATGTTGGTTCTTTTTCATGTGGTTGCCTGTTCTACTTAGATGGCATAAAGGAGGTGTTGTTCCCCAGATTCATTCCTAGGCTTCTGTTTAGTTAAAAAATGTTGGATTATATGTATCTTTTTCATCTTGACTGTGTAACACCATATTTCCATATATTATCATACATTCCACATATCCACAAGCGAGACCTGAAGAGAAATTTGGTTATTTAGGGTTTTCCCTAGACAGACATGACGGAGAAACTGCATATGTAAATAAGGCATAGGGTTCACTGTATCATTTTCACTTTGAATACTACTGTTTTACTTGTGTTAAATTTGCACAGCACCAACATTGTCATAATATTTGTTCAGAAGGGAAGTATGTGATTTGAGATCTAGCCATGGTACGGTAACCCCAGAGCATTTTTTCTGGTCAGTATGCATTTTTGCATATTTGAAGGGCATTCAGTACAGATGCATGTTGTTAATAATCGCATCAGATTTCTGCAGTTATCTGATTATTCATGGAGCCATATATGGTATAATCTGATTGCCAAGATTTCACATTAAGCTCTTGAAAACAGATTAAGGAATTCAATAAAGAGAGCTGGATTTTACCTCTGTTATCGGATTTCTCTGTGCATGTACACCCTTACTTTCAGTTGATTTTCTGTATGTGCATGCATACAAATGTTCTGAAAGTGGCTGGTTGCCTGGTTTGCTTATTCTATATGACTTTAGTCGTACGTTCTGTAAAGTCGCTTACAAATATTGATACGTTTCAGCGACTGTTTATAAAGTTTAGTTGCTTATTTGTTCTTGCTCCCTGATATTCTCTTTCATTCTGTAATATTAGTGCAAATAGGTTTGTTCAATTTCTAGATTTGAACAGATCAAGTGGCTACTGGCATTGTAGTATGCCATCTGTTTTGGCCTTTTCTGTTGAGCCAATTTGCTGTTGTTAGGCTTGTTTCTATTGTGGAATCTGGCAACCCTGGAGGTAAACGGAACATCTGTGAAGGGACTACCCTTGCAACACTTGCAATAGATGCGCAAGGCGTTTGAATAAAACAATAATAATCAAAATTATGTTTAAAGTTAACATCCTTCTGTCAGGTTATTGACTGTTTGCCAACTAGATCTGAGTTATGTAAACGTGTTGATCAGATTACTGACAGAATCAAATCTTTTGCCGTTATTATTATTTATTTATTTATATGTAAACACACTCAGTGAGTGTTTGAAAATTGTAAAGTCTACACAAGGCTTTAGTGGTGCCATTATTACCTGAATATTAATTCAGAGCTTGTGTAGATGGCAAATTTGCCAGTTTTTAAACTGGTATATCTGATAAAATAATGCCCGATAAGTGATATTTGCTAATAAACTCTATTTTGTACATATCTGTATGCATGTAAAAATAAATTACAGTTTATTGATTAATTAATTTTGAACTGCATCAGTTGACTTATAAATGGGTAGGCTTAGCATATCTAAAGCATGGTTTTGAAATAAAATACAATTTTATTGCTGTGTTATTATTCAATGTGGTAACTGACCCAACAAGGGATGTCAAAATTAATGTCCTAATATTTTATTGCTGCTGTTTTTTTAAAGCACCTGTGCTTTTGAGTACTCTGCTTTTTTCAACGCAGTATTATTAAATACATATATTATATATATATTTTACCATTGGCATTTAATAATACAGTTAATAATATATACTATAATAATAATAATCAATTGGTTACTTTCCGAAATGTTTAGCTCATATAAAAGCAGATACGTTAACAAAATAATTAGATTATATTATCATAGTGGTGATTGTTTTTAGTTTGTATTAATTTAAGTTTGTATAAACTAGTTTGTATTAATTTATTGCTATTCTGTTAAACTTTAAATTGTCCACTTGTATTATGTTTATGCCGAATGTCGAATACAAGCATGCAAAATTGTGATAAAATGATCACAAATACAATAAAACTGGCTAGGGTTGCAAAAGAAGTTTAATTTCATGGTATGATTACAGCATTTTACAAGTCTTATCCGTTGCATAAATCATTATTATATAAATGGACTATGTGTATGATTATTGTATAATAATAATAATAAATATGATTAAAAATGGCATGGAACATTAAGAAATAAATTAATGAATAGTTCATTTAATTTTGTGAGCAGTATGCATACTTTTTATGCAGCTAACTTTCATCATGAATCTGCTGATTCTTAGCACAAATTAAAGATGTTAAAAGGTAGTTAGCATGACATCATTAATCTCTCTACCATTTAAGACGTTCTTAATGTTACAAATCTTACTTGAGAAACTGAAAGGGTGATGCTTTTTTTGCCGTTAATAAGCAAACGTACATGGTATGATAACTATCTACTTTTATACTGTGAAACCAATTACTGCTGTGACCCTACTCCAAGCGTGATCATTCATTTACATTCACTCACCACATTTAGCAGACGCCCTTATCCAGAGAGACTTACATCTGGTACAGTCTTACAATCCAAGCAATTGTGGGTTAAGAGCCTAACAATGAGAGCTAGGCAGAGTTTGGATTTGAACCCTGGTCAGACCTCAGTACCTTTACCTTTAGGCCACCACAGTCCCAGTGAACGGCTCCTTGTGGGCATTGCATGAGCAGCAGCTTAGAAATTACAGCTTAATGCCTTGAAGGAAATTGGTATGCAGTAGGGAAGAAATATCTCATGGTTGGGAATTAACAGTCGGTTAGCTAATGTTTATACTAGCTGTTCCTATATATAAAAGTTGTATGCGCTGTCTATCTGTCGACAGACGTTTGTGCAGTTAGTTCCAAAATCCTCGGTTCGATCCCAACCCCCGGGCTTGGTCTGTGTGGAGTTCCAAAGACATGCATGTTAGGTTAATTGATGTTTCCAAAGTGCCCTCAGTGTGTGTATGAGTGCCTAAATGTATGCTCCCAGTGATAGATTGCTGCCCTATCTAGGGTTGCCCCTGCCTTGCACCCTGTGCCTCCGACTATGCACCAGCTCTCCCTGAATAGGATAAGAATAAATGAATGACTGTTGAGTCAGGAAAAGCTCGATGTACAAACTTAACCTATTTAAATATGGATTGAACTAGGCCTTTGCCGGACAGCTATAGGCAGGTGTTAGAGCGTATTGGATTTAAGCAGGTGAGTGTATTACACTGAGAGAATCACCTCTGTTTTACCACTGCCTTTCCCTCTGGCCCCACCCACTTGGCTGTTGCACATGCATTTTCTCAGAAGTGTGTAAGAAGTAAGAGCTGTTTGTTTGCACCCATTGACAGTTGACTGGCTGAACTCCAAGCCCTGAGCCTGACCTGCAGTTGAACCCTATTGTTCCAACAGCACAATTGAGTGCAGGGCATTGTGTGCCTTCAGAGCAGTGGGTGAGGCTGGAGGGGGAGAGGTTAGGAGTCTCATTAGATAACCAAAGCCAGATTCCATGACTTGTGGTTATAATTATGGTCCATGTCTCAAAGACAGCAAAGTACACGTGGAAATGTTTGTCTCTCATGAGAAACTGTCCTTAAATAATAATTTGCTGATGTAACACATGCTGAATGAATATATCTGGATATGATGAATACCCTTATAATTAACGCTTTCTGTCAATAGAGCCACGCTCACTGCTAAAAGCTTCACAGACTATTCTCCACAGAGAAATGGAGGTAGTAGAATGGGCTGTGCTGAACACCTCAGTGACTCTAAATAATGCACTTTCTGTGGTTTCCACCTCCCTAACGAGTCTGTTTGTTTCTTTCCGCCCTGCCCAGCTTAAACAAAGTTAATAAAGAAATGGTTTGCCAACTTTGATGGAGAACTTGGCTGACTTGTGCAGAACCCTGACCTCAACTTTATTAGACACCCTTTGAGATAAACTGGAATGCCACCAGTGAGACGGGGCTTACTGTTCAACCTCGGTGACAGAATGTGCAGTCATATTATAGAATTGGAAAGCAACTGAAGTGTGAGGGCTGTTCAACAAAGGGACGTAGAGTACCCATTAATACTCATGTTTTTAGATAGATCGTTGGGTGTCCATAAACGTTCACCTCCATAGTATATAGCCACATATTATTTGTCATATGTTGACTTCTAAATGTCATGTCCAAATGTGGGTGAGTATCTATTTTCCAATACCAGTGGAATTCATATGAGGTTTATTCTGTTTTGTTGCTCACAGTCTTCTGGGAAATGTTTTCACTACATTTTGGAACATGACTCTATCCCACATTAAGAGGATTAGTGAGATTGGGTTATGGTATGGGCCAATTTGTCCGGGCTCACAATCAGCATTTTGATTCATCCCAAAATCGGTTGATATGCTATGGATAGTCGATTGCTGAATCTCCCGAGCAGTTCTTATGGAGGCTTTGCTTATTAAGACCACTTTGGTACTTGGTACTATGTGTTACAACCAAAGGCAACTTGCGACATAAGCTTCAAACTTTTTTAACTAAGCACTTAAATTCTTTATTTCCTCCAGTATGTACTTTTTAGAGTCTTCTCAAAAGTAAGTGGACCTGGCAACTGTGTCAGGTTATGCTTGCGTGTATGAGCTAAGGAAACCAATTGAAATCAGAGGAATGAGTTACATGCACTGAGAAAGAGTGCAGCTCTCTGTAGAGGATATAGTACTCCAATTTCAGCAACTTAATCCGATCTGGGAAATTGGAGTGCACTGTTTACATGACCACTTAAGTAATCAGATAACTGCAGAAATCTGATTATGATTGAATTATTAAGTGCATGTAATCACATTCAGTGAATTACTGGCTTTGTTGATATTATTATTACTATTATTATTATTACTAGTTGTTGTTGTTGTTGATTTCGTGTGATATAATGCATGGCATGACAAAGTACCTGTGCTTGAATAGATATGGTACTCTGCTCACAATAATTAGCAGATATTTTAAAATGAATATGAAGTGATTAAAACTGAACGAGAGTGCCCCACATTGCCTTTTTTGGTAGGGTGTATGGTCGCCCAAGACTGCCCAAACACAATGACAGCGATTGGGAATAGGGTCTTTATATTCATGCCTGTATTCATTCTTCGTATTTATTTTTTAAATACCCCATAATTTTTGTGAGTGTTGTTGTTTCCAGTGGAGGATAGTAATTAAGTAAATGTAATTTGCTCCTATAATTAAGTTGATTTTTATTAAGTATTTCTTAATGTACACCATATTTTAAGTCAAACATCTTTTGTTTTTACTTCAATACCTCATGTAAAATCTGTCATTCATTTTGGATTATTATGTGCTAGACTGTAAAATACTGTGATACAGACGGATACTGAGGTCTTTTCGCCTAAAGTTAGTTGATTGCCAAAAAGTCTTAATTGTGATCATGAGACCTTAGAGTCATAAAAAATCATCATACTTTTACATTTGATACTTAAACGATTTGAAGACGCCACTGAATCAAAGAGCAGTCTAAACAGAGAAGATCTATTTTTACTGGAGTAATATTTTACTCTACTTTAACTCTCCACCCCTGGTAGTTTCATAAAATAACTGGAAATGTGTCAAAACTGCTGTATATATCAAAGGATTTAACTGCTATTTTCATTAGCTCAGTTGAGTCAGTGTTGAGGTTTTGCGTGTAACTTTTTGGAGTCTAGACACAACAGGTTTTCAGTACTGCTACGAAAGGACCTTGCCATCCAATTCTTCATCGAGCCCTGTTCTTTGCTCTTCCTCTTGTGCCTTTCATCCAAAACTCAGTTTTAGATTAACGGCAGCAGCTGCACATATCCAGGCCACAGTTTAAACAGAACAGAGGAGCATAGTACACTGGCGTCTTTGTGAATCAACTGGAAACCATCAGCTCTAATCAAATGACTGCAAGACCAGATTCAAGCCAGATGTAGGAATTTCAGTTCAGTCTGCAGTGGCAGCCAGGGAGAAGGTCAAACGTACGACTATGAGATGTGAGACTCAAGTTTTGCCATAGCATTGCAGCTACTTGTACTGACCTTTCATTTTGGGCTGAATTACACCATGTTTTAGGCGCTGTCCATGAAATATGAAGCTCGTGAGGCTTTTCCTGAGTGCCTTAGCCATGTCAGAGCAAGGAAAAGTGTAGTCTAGAAAAAATCTTAAATAAGAACAAAGAACATTTCTCTTATTGAATAACTGTTTTAAAGCAACAAAATAGTTCTGTTACCACAAGAGGTATCAGAATTGTGTGTCACTGTATGCCAGTGTTGTAGGGTTTTAAACAACATCATCTGGATCAAGTAAACATACAGTCAATTGCAGAACTGTGCAAAAGGACTAAAACTATTTGATTGGCTCAGACTTTGGTAAATTTAAAACACTGTCCAGGTGGTGTCTTTAATTTCTTAATAAGTGGTTAGTTTAGGGTTTTTTATGTAGTTTTTGTTTTGTTATCCAGCTCCTATTATAAGCCTTTGAATAAGTGCATTATAAGCTCTTCTTTTTGTAGGCACTGACATTGTGTGTGTGTGTGTGTGTGTGTGTGTGTGTGTGTGTGTGTGTGTGTGTGTGTGTGTGTGTGTGTGTGTGT
>JAVSBV010000037.1:3940746-3964212 GCA_033117975.1 Parotocinclus spilosoma | reverse complement strand
ATTTCAATCTCAGCACCCCAAAATTAGTTAAGAACAACTGGTTTGATGCCCGAAACATTTTGGCTGTTAACCAGTGTCATCAACGTGTCCTGATCTGGCATGAATGAGGAACACCGGAAAATCCACTTTTTATGTGATAAAGCTCCACGTCAGAAATGGATCACTGACTGCTGTTAGATACAGAGATGACGTCCTGCACTTAATAGTGGTTCCCTATGCTGGAGCAGTTGGAAATAACTTTCTTCATGGATGATAATACAAGACTCCACCGTGTATCTCATCAATAACATGCTTCAGGAATTGAACACATGGACTGACCTTTGTATTCTCCATGCCTGAATCCCATTGAACATGCTTGGGATGTACTGGGAAGTGCAATGCCTCCCACAACACTTCTTGAGCTGGAGGAAGAGTGACAGAGGTTCCAACAAGGACTGCTGAACAATCTAATCCTGTCCATGTCCCATCACTTTTAGTGTGTAGTCAATGTGTGACACTCTCATCCAGTTTTACATGCTTCTGTACATCCCCTAATTTTTGTGAGCAGTGTAGTTTTATTGGTGTCTATGAGCATGTGTGTGTGTGTGTGTGTGTGCCCTGCTATGAACTATGTGGTTGGTTTCCACCTGTAGTTGTTGTCCCCAATGCCCCTAAAAACTGGAATAAGCAAGTATGGAAAATTAATGAAATCACAGCATTTATCCAAAGACTTAAACAGTGTTACAAGGAACTTTCCAAAGAACTAATGGTTTACACCATGGTTGCTCAATGGCCTGGCAGTGTTGCCTTAGCTGGGTACCTGGACTTTTAGCCTTCTCAGTAAGAGTCCATTACCTTAACCAATGTGCTAGCACTGTCCTTACTTTAATTGTTCATATTAAAAGTCACAAACATGGAATTTACCAGCAGTGTCCAAAGTTTGAAATTTTTTTTTTTATTATTATTTTAAGATTCAATGTGCTGTGTTTTTTATAGTATATCTAAATGAAATGTCCTCTTTTGATTTTATTTTTTTATTTTAGTATTTCAACACAATGCTCTTGTTACTTTTGGTTCTTGTGTAAACAGCAGGGCTTAACCCTTACAGTGACACACAGCATGTAGATTTAGGCTGTTGCATTGTAACAGTGTACTGTAATGGCGGTGACAGGGTCCACCCCTTTACTGAGAAACAGCTCTTTGTGTTTTCCTCTCTTTTAGTCACTGGTGTATTGTTAATGATGTACACAATGCCAGCAGATCCTCAAAGATAAGTAAGCAGGGGTGCAGCAGGATAGCGCTGGACCATAACCCAGAGACAGTCCTCTGCTGCAAACTAGGAGCTAAGCTTTTAACACCACTAAGTTTGGCATGAGAATTCCAGTATATATCCAAGATTAAGATGTGTATCCATCTTAATGCTCAAAACCTGTATTTCATGAAGCCAGATGGTAAAAAAAAAACTCTTCATACTGTAGGTTATGCACCAGTCAGCCAATATTTGATTTCATGCTTGTTTCCCCTGCATCGCTGCCAAAAAGTGAAACCATCTTGAAAATCATCAAATATACAGTGCTTTGAGTTTAAGACATCAAAGGTCTAGGGTCAGCATAATAAATTAAGTAGGGGTTTTGTGGAAGCCACATTCAACATGTGAAAGCCAGCAGAGAGCACAGAATATGTTCAGGAATTCAGACATGCATAAAATATATAACTCTGTGCCAAAGGCTTAGGCATTCTATATTTATCATTCATTTGCTATTTCTGCTCTTTATTTAAGATGTAGTGGTTGCGCAGTTTGTAGTTCTACAATTACATTCTGTAGTCCATCAGTTTCTGCCTACTTTGTTATTCCCCTTTAATTGTCAGCCCCCCCTCAGGACCAGCACAGATCAGGTACTATTTGGGTTGTAGATAATTCTCATCACTGCAGTGACACTGATATGGTTTTGGTGTGCTGAGCTAGTATTATTAGAACAAACACAGTAGCACTACTGGAGATTTAAAACACTGCCACTGCCAATCACTCACTGTCCAACATTTGCCTCACTTTGTAGATGTGAAATCAGAGAGTGTATTTCCTCTGTTGTGGCACATTTTGTGTTAGCCATTCTCTAGTCCTTTATTATTGTTTACATGATGCTTCCTACAGGATGCTGGTGGCTGGGTATATTTGGCTGATGAACTATTTTTAGTCCAGCAGTGACACTGAGGTGGTTTACAACTCCAGCAGCACTGCTGTGTCTAATTTTCTCATAGCAGTGCAACATATACTAACACACCACCACCATGTCAGTGTTAATGCAGTTCTAAGAATGATCTATGTGGTACTATACTAGATCTAGTACCTAGATCTGTGGTGGTCCTGTGAGGGTCCTGACCATTAGAGAAAAGAGAAAAAAAACAAACTATGTAGTGAAACTGATGTAATTGCAGAACGGCAAAGTGCAGTGACCACTTAAACTTAAATAAAGAAAAAACAGGAAAAAAATGAAAAAATATAGAATGCTTAAGACTTTTGTACAGTACTGTATCGAATACTTATCATGACTAGACCAATATAATGATATATCATAATTACGTAATCACTAAAGAATAATATAGCCTACCTATAGAATTAACCATTTCTATAATTTTCAACTAATTTTAATAATCAAAATTGTCTGCTTTCAAGCTACTTTCAAGAAGGGACATCATTAAAAAGTTGCTGTGCCCCACTAAAATTAAGAGGGTAAAATGTCAGTTATATCCATGGCTTGCTAAGCAGACCTACAGTACATGCTGTGCAAATTCACAATGGGCACCACTTATCCCATAATACCAATTTCACAGCAGTCAGAGCCAGATTCTTTCGGTTGTTCCCATGGAGTAATGGACATTTAACTTCCTGAGACACAGACTTTTGCTTGGTGTGCATTTTTAATTTCACCTAGCTATTTGTAATTAGTAGGACATAACAAGTATTCCAAATAAAATTTGTCTTTGCGCAAAAAAACGATGTTCTCACATGAGTGCTTGATCTTTACGGATGTTGTAGCTTTTTATTATTGCCAATATTGCAGATATGTAATGTTCACATATGAGGACGCAGGGTCTCAGGAGGTTAAAAGACAACCAGCCACGCTGCAGGCACATTTAGTTAATATAATATTAAAATGTAATAAACATGTTAATTAAAAATTCATTTCATTTCTTCATTTCACATCCACTTTATAACACTTCAGTGTTAAACCTCATCATATATTTATCGTTTAACAGCTTTATTTTAATGCACCTTTATGCCACGACGACTGATTGGCAGGCACAGGGCTACAAAGAGGGCTACCCCAACATGACAAGTAGTCTATAAATTCTCCTGCTTTCAAGATATTTTTGCAGCACTTCATCTAAGATTATAAATATTGCTACGTCTAACAAAGATTTTGAGTAAATATTACTGAAAACACTATCCAGTTTTCAAGCGCGGATTTAAAGTTTTCAAGCGCGAAAGTAACTCTGTAACTCTCTGAAGAATCTGAAGTGTATTATAGAAAATAAAAAAATGACCCCATTAATTAATACATAGCAGTTTTCTTACTGGGGACATCAAGTTGTTTATTTATTAGCACCAATGGCTATTCATGACAGGAGCCAGGTTACATCGATATTAGACAGACACTTGAACAGACACTGGGCCAAAATTATCAGCCTGTTAAACCTAATGCATTTGAAATTCCAAGGTCAGAATTGAATTGGGGATCTCTGGAGCTGTGAGGGGACCCTGCTAACCGCAATGCCTCATGCCTCATGCACAAATATGTAAATCAACAGTTCTGTTTCTCACCCCCTTATCTTAATACTTCATGAAACTATAGGTTTTGTGCTATAACTATGAAGTAAGATCTGGCTCTGCTGTGTCTCTAGACAGCCGATATGATCTGCCTTTCCACTTGTGATGGCTCTTGTGAAGCTTTTCTCTCCCTTGACAGAGTTCATCACAGGGTGAACTGTCCATCCAACAGCCTCCTCACATTAATCTCCTATTTGGCTAACCTTGCTCTGAACTCACCCCCTGAGATCCGAGCTGACTTCTCCAACACACGTGCAGCCCATGACACAGATTCATGTCATGATCCTGCTCCAAAAACCTCCACTGGCAACACTGGTCGCCTGAAAGTCCAAGATTTTAAATCGAATTTGAGTGCTTGTCTAATTTTGATGTCAGCAGTGTTGGGGTTGAGATATGCCTCATTATTATTATTTATATTAGTATTAGTATGAAAAATAAAACAAAAAGCAGGAGATGTTCTTTTAAATCACACAGACTCCACAGAGACTGCGGGTTGTGTAGTCCTGCAGAGACTGTTGAACTCACTTCCCTTCTGCTGTACAGGACGACAGCCCAAGTTGACTCTTATGCATACCTCAGTGTTTTTGAGAAAGCAGTTATGGCATGTGGCTAGTGAATGCTGGCTCTGAATTCAGGCCTCTCTGACCTGCGTAGTCTGCCACCGGAAACCTTGTTGGACTATCAGTCAGTGAAATGAGCCATGCTGGTTTTGCGCATCCTGATGCCAGAGGGACATAGTTGGCGCCTGTGTGAGTGAAAGTGTAGGAGAATGGGGACTAGTCAGACATGCAATTAGAGGATGGTAAACTTCAGGACCGAAGCAAGAAAAAGGAACAAGTGACAGCAGAGCAGTTCATCACCCCATTTCCATTCTCTGTCACCCAGTCAGTCTCTGGCTGAAGCAACGGAACATGAGTTGGACGTTGGTGTTTGATGGCACACAAAACGAGTATACTTCTCTCATCATCAGTCCAAGGAGTTAAAGATTGTAAGTAGTTGCAACTACTGTTTTTTTAAGTCTAGGATAAACCCTAGTCTTTGATGATGTCAATGTCTAAACCAAAGTTTGGTGAGTATGGGATGTTCACTAGGAGATAAATGAAAAAGGACCAGGGTAAACCATCATTAGACTGTGCTGTTATGGTGAGTTGGTACCAGTGTTCAATCTAACTTGAAAGCCATATCTTTCCTTTTGAAACTTACTTAGAGCATCCATCATTTTATGTTTTAATAGCATTTAAGTAGATGGCTGTTACACAACATGGTTCAAAGTAAGCAGTAAGAGACAAAATCCATTCATGGTTTGGCCTTCCAGGCTTAAACCCCATCTTGCTGTAAATGTAAACATGTCAATTGTTTATTTATTAAACCCTAACCCTACAATTTATAAATACATTTTCCTAATTCTTCCATTCATTCATCATCAGTCCTTCATTCATGTTCATATCCAATTCAGTTTTGGCTCTCGGGGAGTCTAACAAATGTCTGTGCAATGTAAAAAAGAACCGTACATAGACCCAGAAAGAACATGCAAACTCCCAGGTCAGAGTCTAGGTCAGAAAACAAACCAGGTCTGAAGCTGTAATGCAACAGCACTAACCACGCATTTTTTTATTTCTAAGTGAACGTAAATGAGGTCACTCACTCACGCTCCCATACAGTGCTGCCCTTTTCATGAGTTTATTTTATTAAGGTAGGTATTCTGTCCCATGTTATCATGTCACCGCCACTGAGCCTTGTTTTAGCTACACCCTTGCGTTTTTGATTAGGAATTAAAACATTTCTCTCTGCCACATGACAAATACTTTTTGCAACTAATTAAGTATTTTGTGCTCTTTTGACAAATTGTATGCTTTTTGTGTGCAGCTGTTCAAAGCTCCGTGTGCTTGCCATATATCAGTGTTTCATTTAGTTACGCTTAAAATAAGCTGAGATTTCACATTACTAAAATACGTAAAGTTATGAAAGAGGATAAACATTTCAGAACAGTATAGTAACATCATTTTAAATCTAACTCTACTTTTGCAAAGTTCTACCAGTCTATCATTCAGTTCTACCATTACAGACTGTAGTTTACATTTCCATTTCCATTTAGAAGACGCCCTTATCCAAAGCGACTTACAACTTATACAGTCTTACAATCCAAGCAATTGTGGGTGAAGAGTTCTGCTCAAGGACCCAACCATGGCAGCTTGGCAGAGGTGGGATTTGAACCCTGGACCAGAGTCCAATTCCTTAACCACTAGGCTACCATAGTCCTGTTTCTGTACTTTCTGTTATTCCCTCTTACTCTGTTCTGACTCTAAATCACAAATACTTCCTGCACTGTGATTTTAAGATATGAAACAAGATGCACACAGGCAAAGATTTGGAGAAAACAGCCATCCAGATTTCTAAATATGTGTATCTGTTCATAAAAGTAGGTTATGCTTATTAAACAATGATGGCAAAACATGATTATTTAAGTGAACCCATAAAATGTGTCTTCTAGCCATCCAGTGTCTGAGTGTCTGCAACATTCTTTCTTGTTAAAGAGAGCGTGTGTTTTGACAACCCTACCTTGAGCGCCATGAGCTCATGTTTGGCTGACATGTAGTGGAGGAATGCTGACCATGGAATGCCTGTGTGTTTGGCCCAGAACGAACAAGCTCACTGCCAGGGACATACCCACCATGTAACACACAGACTAATGTTCACTGGCGTTCTTTTAATATCAAATACTGTTCAGTGTTGACATTAATGTGGAGATAGATACGCTGGATTGGAGACACAACTTGCACAAAGTTACAAAAAAGTCTGTACAATTCTTGTTAATCTACAACACTTTTGTTAAAGCCATGGCACTCTGTGACGTCCTCATTAAAACTTGCACAGTGTCTTCAGAATGTCTTTCTGGATCACAGTTAACCAGTCTGTACTCTGGTATTTTCCCCTAATTCATGGCACACTTTCATCAGTAAAGCCAGCAGTCATTCAGAGCAACACCAGCAACTACAAATGATGAATCCATGGTACACTGTTTAACAAAATACCGCGATAAACCAGTCCCAGCACTCCTGAAGTCCGGTGCTACAGCTTGTGTGTTGTTCCAGTGACGTGGAACTTGCATTGCATAAGTCTGCTTTAAAGGGATTTTTCACATTCCAGGCTTCTTCGCCGTCAGCTCTTTAAGTCCGTCCCTTGAACGTGTTCATGCAGGTATAGCTTCCTGCAAACCTGTAAATCTCCTGCAGAGCACCTTGTGGCAAAAGACTGGGGGAACAAGAAAATCAAGTGTTTATGAGAGAAATAATCAATTTCTCAAATCACAGTTTTAGTGCACAGGTTAATAAAATGTCAATTTCAAATATCCACTTTAATAAGTACATCTCCTTTGTTTGTACACTTACTTACTTACTTACTTAAGAAGCACTTTGTAGTTCTACCATTATAGACTGTAGTTCATACTGTAGTCCTGTTTCTGTACATACTTTTTTGGTCCCCCTTACTCTGTTCTCTAATGGTCACGACCCCCACAGGAACATCACAGATCAGGTTCTATTTGAGTGGTGGATTATTGTCAGCACTACAGTGACACTGATGTGGGGTTGATGTGTTAGTTTGTGTTATCAATGTAAAGCTATGAAGAAGATTAATTGGGTGTTGGATCATTTTTCAGTAGACATTTGTTAAAAATTACAGTCTAGGTTGGCATAACTGTATAAACTAAGTACTGCTGTTTTATCAGTCCTGTACTTGCTTGCCAGATGTGGATGCTGATGTGATCGTCTGATGTTATAACCTATCCATCTCAATTTTCACGTGGTTCATTTAGTCTTTTTGATCAGTACTGTTGTAACCAGTGGTTACTATAACCTTCCCTATCTTCCTCTCCCTCAACAAAGCTTTGCTGCTCTCTAAATACCTTTTGCACCAATCTGTGTAAGGCTACATTCGATCACGTTAGATGATTATACAAAGTTTTTCTAATCGACCACATGCACAATTTCTAATCTTTAATAGGATCTCAACTGAAGATCTTGACCTATGCCTGCATGATTTTATCACTGTGCTGCCATCACGATTGGATTTTATAGCTGCATGTCTGGACTAGTGTTAAAATTCCCGATCAAGTGGCTGCTGACTGTACTGTAATATTAAGAGCTGTGGTATGAACTGACCTCTTTAAAATAACCAGAAAGTGCATGGTCCATGGCAGCACAACAAATGCAGTGTTAGTCCTGACTGCATTTACAGTTCTCTGAGCCACCAACTCAGGATTCAGGGGGGGAAACAGCTGAGGGAACCTGAAAGGGTGACATTATGTAAACAAATAAGCTTACAATGTATGTGGTGTGAATAACTACTTCATTAAAATGCATCAATCTGTACTGCATCCAGTTTGTAGCAACATTTACAAGTCTTAACCAACCAGGCGACCAGTAGATTTGTTGTTTTAGCAATGGTATAATGACCATATATAATTATTTCTCAGTCTCTTTACTAGACTACAACGGGAGATATGTATGCACTATTAAACACTGTCAATGGCAAGTATTTAGTGTGGCCTCCCATTACACTTGAGCCATAGCAGCATCTGTCAGTTTCATCCAGATGGCAAGTTGATATTTCTACAATAGAATGAACTTGATTATAAATGGTCTTTTTTGGAAGAGTAGTGGACAATAAACCAAAAGGATTTCAAAAGGATGCAGGGTAAAAAGGCTAAGATATGCTAAAAAGCACACAAATATTGGATTGAAGATCAGTGGAAAGACCATTATGGAGTTGCAAATCTAATGGTGGCCTAAAACTTTTGCACCATACTGTAGCTCTGTGACATGCACAGCACTAACTCGGATGATGGTAATATACCTGATTCGCATTCCTTGAAACATCTCAGTATCCGTGTGGAAGGGCAGTATGGTGGTGCAGTCCACTCCTGGACAGTCCAGTAGGCCCAGAGTGAGACTTTCCATGAAAGCGTAGGCTGAGGCTTTGGATGTGCAGTAGTCGATGGCTCCAGGGATCGACGAGAGTGAGAGAATTGAGTTGATGCACACCACGTGTCCATGGCGCAACTCCAGCATGCGAGGCAAGAAAGCCTTCGTGGTCTGTGGGGAGGAAAGACAAGACTCATTTTGCATTGTTCTGCTTCTTGCGGCTGTTCCCCCTGTTAGATTGAGGAATTTTCAATAATGAGAAGAAAGGCTGTAGAAACGCTACGAAATCCCATAAGTGGAAGTCACACGGCCAGCTAAAGGACTTGATTAATTTAGCAGATGTTTGAATTTTGGCCCACATTTGGCGTTTGATCTCCAGTCACAGGATTAATAGATAGTGAACTACTATTTCTTCTGTCCTCCAGCCTTGCCATGCCCCATCATATCAAAGACTTCTCTTAAAACCATTTCATATGTTTTCAGTTAGGAGCACAACACATTAACTACCACCTTCAGTGATGGTTACCTGACTTATTAGCATTGCCTATAAAGTTTTTCTGAGCACCGTGACCAGTGCTGGACCAATAAAGTAGTTCAGGTTTCCTCGAAAATTTCCTGTAATACAAACTTGATTTCATCATTTTATTATAACTGCTCCAGATCATGGATGTTCTGTGAAGACGAGCCAGTTATGCCTAGATTGTTGTTTCCAAGCTTCTATAGAAGAGAGTGGGATTGTTTTTTGTTTTTTTTTATGAGGAATGCGATGTTAAAACCCCAGTTTGGCAATAACTTTGATTAGTTATGATGGGAATATTCCAAAATAGACAGCAAGCCAAACGATTTGGAAGTGTTTTTGTGAGTAAGGATGTTTTGAAATATTCAAAGGAATACATGTGCAATTGTGGAGGTTAGAGGAAGATTACAATGGACTAAACTGTGATGCTTACTTACCCAGAACTGTCCGAGTGTGTTGATGTGCTGAGTTTTGAGAAGTGCATCGTCATTACTGTTGATCAAACTTTTCCCATGAACCACTGCTGCATTATTCACCAGAATGGTAACATCTCCGACCTTACAAAGAAGCAAAAACATTCAATATATATTTGGTTGATCTGAACTAAATTGAAGTCATGGCATATAAAATATGAGATATTAAGTATTGTATAAATTCTTCTCTAGTTCATGGCCCACATTTCAGCTATTAAAACAAGACCAGTCTAGTTAGGTAAGGATTCTTATAATGGTAATAAGACACATTTCTTATCAGTTCCTAACCATGAAATGGATCTTCTAATTCAGCTATAGTTTTTGGATGTTTGTGTTTACATTTCTGATGGAAATGTAAGGTGCCATCCATGGCAAATTATAGTGTCTGAAATTCTTTTGTCATACCATATGAAATCACATGTACTGTCAGTGAGTACAAAGCAAACAGAGCTTTGACATTTCCTCAACAATTTGGTAATGTCTCTTGTTTACATGTATAATTATATATATATTACACTATATATATATATATATATATATATATATATATATATATATATGTCAAAATGCACGATTATTTAAATCAGAAATTTAGCTTTTTATTATCTGCAGGTAATATGGGAAACATTGCTTGCCTTTAGGTGGTAAGAATTGATCTTTTGCCCTTGTAACTGAACACCTTTAACCTACTCATGATGTTCACTTTGTGCCATGAGGCACAACAGTTTCGGTTACTACAAAGCCATCTAGCCTGATTTCTCATAGGCATTTTCAGTACTGATCCAATGTGGTCTGTTTTACATTACCTTTTCCCTCACCACTTTGGCCTGCTGGTACACCTCCTCCCTGTTCCCCACATCACACATAAAGTAGTGGCATTCTGTCCCCATCATGCAAATTTCCTCAGATGTATCTCGAAGACACTTCTCTGTGCGGCCCCAGAGTATCACCTGAAGAAGAATATAAATACAAATCAGCACACAATATCCCAAATTATAGCCCAGAACATAAAATAAACCCTGTGATTGCTAAATATCATTTTACAAACAAAGAGCTGATGTTCCCACAGGGACATCAATGATTTATTCCCATATCTTTCCGCAGGAGAGTCAGTGAGAGTGAGAGCAGACAGGGTCGGCCTGTGGGGGCTGTCCGACTCACTGCCTATTAGATATGTTATTCAGGGAGGGGTCAGAGAAAGGTAACATGAGAACAAATCCTCCTCCCTCGCCCGTCCATCTTCATCTCGCTTAGTTACACATACATGCTGGAGGGCATTATACAATTCAGTTGCCTAATGAGAGGTTTTTTTTCCTCGCTTAATATCTCAGTGAGAAAGAGAGAGTACTCAGATAAGCCGACAACAGGTGTGTGTTCTCAAAGGCTTAGTGACAAGCCTCCTAACTCATGCCCAATCAGAGTTGCAATCAGCACTCACAGAGAGCGTCCCATTATCAGCAAAACTTCAAACATCAGGGCCACTGTTGTGGTGCTTCTGGGGTCAGACTAAGGCCATGGAGTTCTACATCTTTACCTCAATGACTCATCATTTACATACTAACTTCCTTACGAGACTATAACACTGTAGGTACACATAAGTACTAGGTGTTTTTATAAGATTAATCTAAGTCAAACATTTGTCTAAAGCTAACATCCATACTATAGAAAATACTGATTTAATTAATCGCCTTATTATTCATGTGACTTGACGGATTAGTCTAAATACACTGGACAGCTTTTTTAAAAACATTTTTCTTCCTTGACTTTATCAACGAAAATGTCCAGCTAAATGCAAGACTTATTTCAGATTTATTTTTATCACATAGGGATTTGGCAAAACACTAATAGAAATGTAATTAATTTAATTGCATTAAATCCAATTTCATTTAATTGCATAATGATGCTGCCACATTGTGTTAGTTCAAATGGGCTTAAAATGTTTTGCAGCTGACAGTTGACCTAATTCTGCTTGTCCATGGCCATGGTCCTGGTGATACCTTTCACTGTTGACTGATTTGTGGAGCTTTCCTTAATCACTCCTTAATCAACAAGAGGAGGCATACATATCTAGATCAATTAGTAACTGTTGTACACAGTCAAGGGACTGTGGTGGCCTAGTGGTTAAAGTACTAGACTATGGGCCGGAAGGTCCAGGGTTAAAATCCCACCTCTGCTACAGCTGAGTCCCTGAGAAAGGCCCTTGAGCCACAATTGCTTGGATTGTAAGACTGCATTAATTGTATATTACTCTAGATAAGGGTGTCTGCTAAATGATGTAAATGTCCTGCATTAATTTCCAAAACAGTTCCATGTTTTATAAATGTATTTCCTGTGTGTACTTTATATACTGTTGGCACTGAAAGGTGAATAATGTCATTGTGCAACAGGACAGCTTTCATGCTTAAATTAATATACAAAGTGATGCCATTTTTTGGGATAATGAACATAACCTAAACCCATGAACACTCCATCAATGTTATTGCAGAACCTAAAGTCGTCAACCTACGTAAAGAAGTTTGTTAAAAAAAATAGTATTTGGTGACGGGAAGCTAGCTGCCAGCATTTCGTTCTGGCTGTTATCAGATCACGATGACTTAATAAGCATAAAGGGTTAAAAACTTAGATCTGCGTCATTCTCCACATCTGGCTCACCTAGGCTCCATGTCTCTGGTGACAAACTGTCATCATGTGGCACTAGTCTCATTTTAGGCAGGGAAGGCAGATACAGTGACAGAAGTAACTGTCTGCCACATGATCGTTCTGTTCATACCATACCACTAGGATTGCAAGTGGCACTGACTTTCGAGTGCTTCTCAGACAAGCTCGCAGGTTGCCTGCACAGGACCCCAGGGGTTGGTCAACAATTTACATCCAAATTGGACATTGGTTTGTCAACTGCAGCCATGGTGTCTTTGGGTCTTAAGTATATACTCCCCACAGACTTAGCCTAATTAATTACAGCTAAAATACCACTGTTATCTCTGAATACTCAAATTTAACATAAATAATACCCTGTTACACCTGGCATTGCTACAGTGGCAGAAAGCTAAATAAAATCATGTAAAATGTTTCTATTAAAAAGAAAACTGTATCAAATTTGCAGCAGTAATTAGTTTGTTTCGCATAGTTGCATTTTTTATTAGCAAAGTTAAACCAATGACCTATTATAAATGGGTTGGGTCAGCTGGATTTCTGTTGTTGTCTACTGTACATATAGTCAAATGTATAAAAGTTTTTCCTTAAGGGGCAGAGTTTGGTTAAAAACTCTGTCCTGTTCATTTAAGGGATAGAGATCAGGTAAAAAAATGGATGGTACCCATAAACGGGGAGAGATCACATAAAAAGTTTTCCCCTTATTTATTTAAAGCCAATTCTGGATCAGTCCTGGACTATCTAGAGGCTGAGACTAGTTTAAAAACACTATATTTATCAAACAACAGGGACCATTCCATTAACAAAGATGAAACCCATAACTGTTCCTTTTTAAGACTGGAAAGCAGCAGATACTCTATACTTAGAACATTTTCTTTATATTATTTCTGCCAGTGAATCTGTCACAGGACAGACGGTCAGTGACATGGTCTTCCTGACTCATATATGCCTGCTTAGCTTGGCTTCCACTCACTCACAAGCACACACTCACTGAAGCGGCTCTGGCTTTCGGATTGACTGCACAATAACACTGATGACATCATCAGGCCGACTCTACTAAAGCTGGCTGACCTGCCAATGAACTTGGTTGCATGAACCCATCTCTAAGGCGTTTTGCCTACTACACCACCTGTAAATGATCTATTCACTCACACACACACACATTACACGCCTACACTTGTGAACATGTATTCCTCACCTACACACCTTCGCTCACACGCATACTCTGCTGAAATAGAACAGTTTATCCGGGGCACCCAGTCCTACTGAATATACTCATGCTTACATATTAGATGATAATGCTTATGTGATATTAGATAGCGTATTCCTTCTATTTTATTGCAACTCTCTTTGAAGCCTTAAGCGATTGTTCTCTAGTTCTCATGGCGAATGCTCTGCCAAAAAATCGTGACCATAATGTGTTGAACTTTGCTGCACTCTCCATTTTTCCCCATTGAGCACAGGCAAGTATGATGGGGAAGGTTAAAAAGTCACAGATCATTTAAGCTGAACAAAACAGTCAGTCTTGCCTGTCAGCAGTCCATTGTGGTGCATTTGTAAAGGCAGAAAGGCTTAGGAAACACCTGTGTTTGTGTGCCCGCGGAGAAGAATCTGAGGAGGCACATGAAACACATCCGAGTGTGCATTCACTCAAATCCAAATTCTGCTGCCTACACACATGAGCTAATGCCCTCACATGGCAAAACAGCACCAAGACTTTATGGAGAGCAACATTTTGTGGTAAATTCCTTGCATGACAAATCACAAGGAACAATCTGCATGGTTACTTCAGACTTTTTCACCTGAGCGTTGCATTAGTTCAGCGCCACTCACTTTTGGGGCTACCACTAAGGTGTTATGGTGGTGGGTTCAATTAAGTGTATATTGAAATCTGCAGCAATGGTCAGTAAGGTCCAGAGGATTTAAAAGGTGTGTTCTCAAGGGTGCCACATCAGAAACACCCAAAAGTGCATTAGCTTCATTACTGAGAGTACAAATAGTATCGGAACATTTCCTAATCTTACAACACAGACAACACACAGGGCTGTGCCAGACTGCTGAGATAAGACGTGTAGCGTGAGTTCAAAAAGATGCGTTCAGATAAGACTCAAATGATTACCGTCTATTTCAAGGACTGTTTTATGTTTAAAGGAAAAGGACACAGTTCAGATTGACCCTACGGCTGGAAGATATGATAATATTACCCTGATATGATCATTTATTCCCATGGGCATTTTTGGGAGAATTATTTCCATACTGACACATTTTTTTACATTAATAAATCACAAGATTTGTGTTATACGATGATATGTAGCTATCTTGTTATTATATGGTGCATATTTCTTAAGCTAGCTTTCATTTGGACAAAAACTCAGCAAGACTGAGTATTATGATGTCATATGGTGTCAACATTTTTACAATATGAACTGCATGTGAAGTTTGTAATGTCTGCAGACAATAAGTCTCTGACACGTTTCTGTGAACAGATGTTGATCCAAGTGTTGACAACCCCGATAAGTGCCCTTAGACTGCTAAACAGTTTCGGGTTAACAGGTTTTTTTTTATGAAAAGGTGTTAAGTTTTGATTGTTGTCCGTGGTAATCCGGTCGACTACAGTGTGGACGACATATAGCAATAACACATCTATGCTGTACAAGTGAAAGTTATGGTACCTTTTTGGCCCCTTGCTTGGCAAATTCTTTGGCCAGGTGACGGCCGATACCTCTACCCCCACCGGTGATGAGCACCACATCCTCGCTCAAGTCTTTTCGCTTCTGCGGCATCAGTAAACGCACCGTGGCTTTCAGGACGCAAAAAAGGATCTGGAGTGGAAAAAGTAGAGCGCAGCACAGCAGCTTTAGATCCATCATCCTGAGGAGAAGAGTTTTCCCGATCCTCAATGTGAGTTGAAAGGTGAGCGCGGTTGAGGCTTCAGCTGTCAGCGGATCTTCTCATTGAATCTCAAGAAGAAAAAAAAAAAATCCGAAAAAAGTAACTTCATGGGCTCCACGACAAACTGGCCAGCGTCTACCTTCTCTGTCCGCGTTACGAGCCCGAGCGAGAAATAGGCGTATAAAAAGCTCCTCACAGCTCAGCTCAGCCCAGCATGACTTCAGCGGAGCAGCTCGGAGTTCAGTAGATCGGAGAGGAGTGGAGCAGGTCTGAGTGGAGCAGGTCTGAGTGGAGCAGGATCAGCTCGGAGTGGGAGTGGGACGGTGCTCTCATGTTCCGCCTCAGCATCAGACTGCACTTGGTTGATGTGCACAAGTTTAAGGCAGACGCTTTATAGAGGGACTTTTAGCTCTGCTCTGAGCGCCGATTCGTTTGACTATGGAGACCACACATCTTAGTGCAATCCACCGACTGCTATCACAAATAAGAACAACACAAAACAAACGTTCAAAAACGTTGGACTGTTGCACTCTGCTAAAAACAGACGAGCGCACGTTGTGTTTTTGGTTTCTCAAACCTGCTTGAGATTGTGGCCGAAACACAATATATACTTCTATGGTCTTTGGTAGCAGGGAGCTGTATGTATAATGTTTCTGGACACCCATAATTCGTGTTCTCTTGTTTCAGCCACACTCGAATACAATATTTCTAATACTGAAGCATATTCCTTAACTAAAAACAATAAAATAACAGCAAAGACCAGCTCTGTGGTGCCAGTGAGCATATCTTACCATTAAATCAGCATATTGTGGTTAGGATTCTGATACACTTCCATGTTCCTTGTAGGTCCACGTTGGCTTATACTGGTTAATCTGCTGGGTCTTGCTGGTTGAAAAGCATTCCAGTGCCAAAAACAGAACATATGTTGGTGCATGGCCAAATGTTTGTGGACACGTCTATAAAGGTGATCTCTTGTTTCAACCACTTTCACTACATGTACCTAATATAAAGCATACTGGCATTAAAAACAAAGAAAATCAGTAAATACTACCATATGTTGTGTTTAGGATGCTGGTACGCTATTCAATTAGCATAATGAGTTCCATATTCCATGTAGATCAAAGTTGATTTATGCTGGTTAGTGGTTACTGGTGATGGTTTAGTTGGTGAATTTGCATGGTCTTGCTGGTAAGTCTGGTTAGCTAGCGTACCATGGTTCACAACACAACATATGCTGGTCGTTTTTCGTTTTAACAGGGTAGGCCTAATATATGGGCAAAAATTTGTGGCCACCCCTATAAAGGTGTTCTCATATTTCACCCTCACTCATTGCTAGCACGCTCCTCATTTGGAGCATTCTCTGATTAAAAACAAGAAAACAGCCACCATATGTTTGGATTTAACAGGGACACTCCTGTTAATGCGTGTGCTCTGTTTCAGCCACACTCACTGCTAACAGGTTCCAATAACGAAGGTTAGCAAATATTGTGTTTTGGTATGTTTGTCAACCAGCTTTACCAGCAAGACCATGCGATTTCATCAGCTAAACCAACACAAAACCACCATTAAGCAGCCTCACATGGGATTTGTGCAGTCAGGCTGATACCATCATACCAAACACAACATATGCTGTTTTTATAGCAGAGCTGGAATCACCATAGACAAACATTAGACTGGGTTGTACTGAACACCTCAGTAACTCTGAATGCGTCATTTTCATAGGTTTCCACCTCCCAACATGACCGTTCTGCCTTGCTCTCCTATGACAAAGCTAATAAAGAAATAGTTGCCAACGCTGATGAACTTACACAGAGCCCTGATGCTGCCAGGTCTTATTTTCCAGTAGCTGATGTCACAGTCATAATCTAATGAAAGTCCTCAAAACGAGGGAACAAACTCCATACCTTGAGAGATTTTTTTTCTTTCATTTGAAGGGCACTCTAGTGGATCATCTAGAAGCCTGCCAAAATGTTTGCATGGGTCAGTTATGATACATTTTCTTCCATATTACCATATTTAGTGTATTCCTGCAAAGAAAATACCTTATTTTGTAGCATTTGTGTCTCTCTAGCGTTCAAAGCTGCTGTTTTGTATATGTTTTTCCATTGAAGTACCTGTTTTTAAACCCCACCCTCTAAACATTGTCAAAGAAAAAAATATTAATATGATGCTGATAAACAATGTGCCATATGTCATTCCTGGTTATTATTTTCCTTTCTCTAATTAGTAGCCTCATTTTTTATTAGTATTGCACCTGAAACTAGTTAACTTTTTGATTTTCCAGTTTAAGTAAATGTTCATACCTTCTGGTCTCGTGGTAATCACACAAACACTACACAATGCTGAAACTTTTCTTTAATATCTTTTATATAACAATATGTGGTGACGTTTTGACCCAATGCAGATGTAATTTTCTTGTCACAAGTTTTACATGCTCACTGGAAAAGGAATTTAAGAGCATCTTTTATTTCCAGCTTGGATTTGTATAGTTTCTTTCTATATAAAATACCACAATTAGGGCTTCAACCGAGGATATAAAATAGAAAATGCTTACATGAAAGTCTCACATTAAGCGCAATTATAGTGTGTATGAAATCCTGGTCGTTATGGGTAACAGTTATGTCTATAACCACACTCTACATAGCATTTAAATAAAAATATATGTTTCAAGATATTTTAAGCACAGCTTATGGATATGTTTTGACATTAGTTAGTCAGAAAACACCAGTTTCTGAACGCCAGTCAATATTGAGTCTGTAAGTCTCTAGTTCCATCTACAGGTTATATGTGGTAAGTGACGCCGAAAAATTTTGACTTCTCATTTCTCAATAGTTAGGTAGTAATCTCATTTCTCATTCAACAAAAGTCTTCAACCCTCAACTGCTCTGGTGCAGTGTGCTCTGAATCTAATAAAAAATCTGAATAAAATCAAAAGAAAAACCGTTTATTCTTTCAATTGAAATGTATCTCAGTTGTGTTTAATTCTGTTAGAATGCTTAGCTGAATCATTATTGTTAGCAGGTAACCGAAGAGCAAAAAATGTTTGGATGAGGAGAAATAAGAGTCTCGTCTCTCTTCATATAAACTCCAGAACCAGTGACAGCAGCAATGTGGTGAGTGTGGATCCAAACCCTGATCCAGTCGAGTCTGCAACTGGAGAATAGAAAATCATTATTTGGAGCATCTATCCACCTGTTATCAATTTTTGATACTCTAAAATTCGTATTTGATATTTTAGAAGTCTTACCATTAAGGTGTAGTGTCTCTTTTATTACCCTTGGATTCTCTAGTCAAACAGAAAAAAAACATTATTTCATTTTGATATGCGCATATGGAGGGGTCTCTGGAGCTGTGAGGCGACAGTGCTAACACTGACACTGTACTGAACCACAACGGAATGTATTTTTACTAAGTGGTTCTGTCAGTTAAACACAAATTACTTATGTGCTCACACACTAAAAAAGAACAATAAATATTAACAGTAAGCTTCTATGAATTCTTTTTAAAGGCATGTTCCTTTAGCAACCAAACCACAAACATAATCATTAATTATTATTATTAGAACATTAAAACATCCCAACACTTCATTACAAAGTCTGTGGAAATAACCACTGCATTATAGTGTGTGTGTGTGTGTGTGTGTGTGTGTGTGTGTCTGGTTGGTGGGGGGGGATCACTCGTGATCTTGCGTGTGTGTGTGTGTGTGTGTGACCGAGAGAGTGATAAAACACTATGAGATGTTTGTAACACTTACTGAAAACTACTATGCAAATATGTGTGTGACTGTGTGTGAGTAAGAAAAACTAGCAAAACACTAAACAACTATAGACAACTTTTGAAGATAAACCTGGCCTTTTAGGACGGGACAGTGATGGGCAGGTGCTACTCTCATCTCCTGCAATATTGCTTACAGTTTTATGGCAGGGTTAGTTAGGTGCTGACTATCCAGAGCAGGGGTCAGGCAGCAGACTTAACCAACTGTCTGTTGGTAGCCATGCATCATCACCCAAATCTGATGTTATTAAAACGGTCTGTTACCTGCATCTGTCCTAAACCTAAATGCACTCAGAAAGTCTGTTTAAATAATCTCATTAAGATAAACACAAATAGCTCTTGTACAAATAACAATCTTAAGACAAAGCTACGATTACTTAACATTAGATCACTTATAAGCAAAGCAGTGATTGTAAATGAACTAATCATTGATAAACACTTACACACACTCTGTCTTACCGAAACTTAGATTAGATCAAATGAATATTTAG
This sequence comes from Parotocinclus spilosoma, assembly GCA_033117975.1. Lineage (NCBI taxonomy): Eukaryota > Metazoa > Chordata > Actinopteri > Siluriformes > Loricariidae > Parotocinclus > Parotocinclus spilosoma. The sequence goes on along the minus strand of JAVSBV010000037.1, from coordinate 3,944,683 downwards.
CCTTAAATGAAGCCTCCCCCACCTGCATACAGTTATGTTCCATGCCCTCGTCCTAATGATCATGGAGGAGGCGTAGAAACAATTTTTGACAAAGATCTAGGTGAAAGTGATAAATCCAACTATTAGGCTAATTCATTTAAAATATTAATTCTTAATGTAACTAATCCATCGTTGTGTACTGTAGTGTTTCCAGATCATCACTATTTACACTATTTAAGTTTCTGCAGGAACTTTCTTTCCTGCTTAGTACCTAACAACAGGGCTTTACAAGGTTTAGTACCTACAAGGTTTTGATTGTAGGTGATTTTAACATTTACTTTGAAAATGAGCAGGATCCACTTAAAATTGCTTTTGATACATTTTAGAATACACAAGTATCGCTCAAATTGTGATGTAAATGTGAAACAGACCCACTAACATTAAGAATTGATTTAGATAACCTAGATATTTTCCCTCAAAGTGAGTTGATTTCTGATCACTATCTCTTAGTTTTTGAACTTTTTGTATTAAATAAAATTTGCCTACTCCCTTTTTATCACACTAAGCATGATATTACTTCTGATACTGCAGCTGTGTTTATTAATAACCATCCAGACTTAACATTTAACACTCCTACAGAGCCCGATTGTCTTGAGGTTGCAACCAATTCATTGATATTAATATTTTGCTCAACCCTGGACATAGCTGCTCCTGCCAGCGTCAAATGTAGCAGAGAAAAACGGCTACCACCTTGGTATTATGACCACACCCGTAATTTTAAAGCAAAGAGTTCTCTGTGGTGACATTGCTAATTGGAGTTATTTAAGAATGCTTGGAGAGATAGCATGGTAGAGTATAAACAGGCCCTTACCAAAGCTAAAGCTGTGTATTTCCTCTTAATCATAAATAAAAATAGGAATAATCCTAGATTTTATTTAAATTTAAATAAAAAAAATCAAGATGAACTAAAATATCACAGAAAGTGACTGAAAGTTAAGTATGATTTTAACAATAATGACAATAAGAAAAACTTAGGCATAAAACTAATTTTAATGCAATTTAATTAGCTGTACTAATACTGAACTTTCCTCACCGATCAGGTTGTCATTATTAAATCCAAATCCTACAAATTAGTGAATCAGATGTGTTTCTTTTCTTGTTCTATTGGATTTAAGGGCATTATTTGACACTAAAGATTACACTATCTTAATGAATAGGCTAGAAAACATGCTAAGTATTAAGGGACTGCCACCTTCTTGGTTTAAATCCTATCTGACTGACCGGCACCAGTTTGTTTATGTAAATAATTGATGCTCTAAGTTCTCAAAAGTGAAGTATGATGTCCCTCAGGGGTCTGTGCTTGGGCCACTGATATTCTCCCTTTAGGCACAATTATTCGTAAGCATGGCATTAGTTTTCACTGCTATGCAGATGATAAACAGCTGTACATATTATTTACTGAATTCTACTATTAATACAAGATTAACTGCAAGTATTTCAATTAACATCTCCCTATTTGAGTCTTGGTTCTCCCAAGGTTTTTTCGTTACAACTTTTAGGGAGTTTGTCCTTGTCACTGTTTCCCTAGTCTTTCTCATTTGGGATTGGCCTTTTAATTTAATATAATGTTGTAAAGCTACTTTGAGACTATAGATCAAATACTTGATATAGTATGTGCTGTGTGTGTGTTTGGATGTGTGTGAGAGGCACTGCCCAAGAACTAGGAGTACTTGTGTGTATCTGTGTGTGTATGAGGCATACGTGTAACTCTGACTACATTGTATGAGCAGTGTTTGTACGCGTGTATGTAGAGTGTAGGCAGAGAGTGAGAGACAAGGGTCAGAAACTAAGTGTTTGTCTGTATGTGGATATGAGGCATACAAATGAGCAACTATGACAAAAAACTACGGATCTCATTCATGAAAGTTTGATTAAAAGACTGTTTCATAACGACCAGACTGCGAATAAATTACCTGAAAATCTTCCTCCATATTCATGAATGCTATGCACGTATACAGTGTTATTATTTGTTGACAACAACATCATATAGTAGCTTTACTCCCTCAGGGAAAACTCTCTTTCTTTCTTGAGATTACACTACATTTTTAGTGACGCTTGCAGGGAATATCCTAACAAGGAAGACAAAAGTGTTTGGTTTTTTTTTGTCGAAACTACAAGCTTATAAAACTGTGACCCTATTAGGGAGTATGCAGTACTGCTGCCTGGCCCTCGAGGGCAGCGATGGCATGCTGGGATTGGGACTGCAAGCCCTGGTACTTCTGAGCTAATCAATATTGGTGATAATTTTCCCTGATGAGATTCACCTGCTCGCGCAGGTATTTAAAGCCCCTCATAAGCTGTATCTCTCATCGCATACTTGCCCTTCATTGGTAGTTTGTAGTGCCTCGCCATGAGGTAAGGTAATTAGTGGCGCATCTGGGCGAGGTATACTGCTCACAAAATTATGGCATTTTTCAAAATCAGATATTCCCTAATGCAATATCAATAATGTTTATGAGCAGTGTATTTATGGAAAGATTGTGCTACACTCCCCCTGTGGGGGAATCATCAAAAGGTCTACCTCCTTTCATTTGTAAACATACACTGCTCCTGCATTTCAGACCGGCAACATATTCCAAAAACTATTGTAACACAAAGCATTAAGACTTTATGCTGCCATTCCCACTCATAACACTTAAAATACATTTTGGCACCGTGGATACCATCCGACGAAGTGTTTAAGGTATTATTTTGTCTCATTCTTACCACAAACTAATTAAGGTGTGCAACAGTATGGGCTTCTCATTGTTGAATTCATAAATTAAAATATCCCTGCAGTTTTATATTTGCATTTTCCATACTGTTCCAACTGTTTCTGATTTGGGGTTACACACAAGTAAGTAAAGACATAAATGAGCTAGCTGTGAGTAGCATCATCATATCACAAGTAGCTTTATTGCTGTTTCACATGGAACAAAAACTAATGAGGTTTGCAATTTCCATCACTCATTCAAAAAAAGATCTCATACATTTTAATAAGCAAAAGAAGATTCAGTCTAATTTACTGAGTTTACTGTCACAGCAAATGGCCAGACATAATCATTCTTATTCATGCTAACTATGTCCCTTTCAAAGACAATTACTGCTGATAGCTTAGAAGTGTAACTGAAGAAAGAGAGTAATGGAGAAACACAGAGAATATCTCAAATAAAAGAACCACTCATCAAAATATATTCTTCTTCTATTATGTGGATGTCTTTAGAATTTCAAGAATTTGCATAAAAGCAGGTAATTTGAAACAAAACAGCTACCACAACAGCACGTGTAAAAATCCATAACAATTATGCAAAATTCAGATGAATTTTTGAGTATAAAAACTTCTGCACAGAAACAGATCAATGATATGCTTTTACTATGTGTTTTTGTGGGCTTTCTCATAAAATGAGAGATAAATCTAAGAGAACATAAAGTGTTGTAAGACCATTTAGCTATACAAAGAGAACTTACTCAGACTAGCTCAAAAATCCCAAACCTGTGCACTGCATAGACTATTTTTTGGCAGAACCCAATGAAATCTTTTACTAGATTCAGTTCTCCAATCCCAGACCCTGACAACGATAAGTGGGATCAAAATGGAAATGTTAAATTTCCATGATCTGTGTTGCAGGGCCAAAACGCACGAATGGATGATTATTAACAAATGAAGTTAAGTTGACCAGACAGAAAATTAAATATCTCAGGTTCAACTGTCTCAAATTACATGTAAACAAGATGAAATCTAAGAAACTGTGTAAGTGTTACATGCATTTTCCATACTGTCCCAACATTTTCTGGTTTGGGTTGGATTTTGGTTCTACAGTGTGTGTGTGTGCGTTTGTGTGTGTGTGCGTGTGTGTGTGTGTGTGTGTGTGTGTGTGTGTGTGTGCGTGTGTGTGTGTGTGTGTGTGTGTGAGATCGT
>JAVSBV010000037.1:3891190-3909210 GCA_033117975.1 Parotocinclus spilosoma | reverse complement strand
TGAGTTAAATATGAGTGTCACAGCAAAGGGTCTGAATACTTATGACCATGTGATATTTCAGTTTTTCTTTTTTAATATATTTATTAAAAAAATGGTGTTGGCTTGTGTGCTGCGTTAATTGCCATCTGACTGTTGCTGCTTTGGGTGCCTTTGTAAAATGTTTCTTTAGTGAGTCTCGAAAACTCACCATACTCTGCCACGTGTTTGTTCTTTAAATGATGTATTAAATTAGTTGTGTTGAAGCATTTTAATCTGCTTCCCCCCGTCAGCCTAGCCAAAGTCATTGCATAAAGAGATATTTAAGATAGAGAGCTTGTTTGTTTTCTGTGGTTAGCAAATTAAAATAACATTTTTATATACATATCTGGGTTTCACAATTCTTAGAATTGCAGGGAACAAAAGTGTTTTATTTAAAACCTACACAAAAATGTGCATTGTTTTGGATTGTTCTTTTGGTCTTTTATAAAATATAAAATCGGTAATCATGAGAAAATCTAACCACAAACATAGTATTCTGAACTAAAATCATCAGCAAAGTGTATTGTTACAGCTACATTAAAAACACCATCGGAACGATACCAGTGGTGTTCTCAAGTGATGCAACAGGGTTACGCAACTACAAGGTTCAAACAAATTGAACCCAAATACAGCAATAAACAATGTTTCATATTAAGTACCTAGGCTGTGAAGGGTCTGCCAAAGGTTCATAATGAACCATAACATTCTGTTTTGCTCTGTCGCTTCAAAAGAGCTCCTCTCACTACCACCAAGTGTGTTTACATGCACTTAATAATTGGATACTGGCATATCAGATTTAGTCAGTAATCCAATAAATGAGTTTATCAACACTTGAGTAGTTAGATACTGGGAAACCTCTGGGTTAACATGACTCAGACAATAATTAAATTTATATACTGCTCACTTAAATTAGGGGATATTTCAAAATAAAATAACCCATAATTAAATATCCCCCAATTTGTGTAAGCAGTATACTTTCCAGTCAGCCAAAAATATCAAAGGAGTATGTGACCTTTACTAATTAAATGATGACATTTGTCATTTCCATGCCAGAAACTGAGTTTTAGAGTCTTCAGAAAAGTGATCGATTTCCATTTCCCTGCATTTAATTGCAAGGGTTCCAGGTTCTGCAAGAGAAACAAGCCCAAAGAATCCTAGCCTTTTAAAATACCAGGACATGGCAACCATGTCAGTCACAAATACAATAAGAAGCAAACTAAGGAAACTAATTGAAATCAGAGGAAAATAATATATGGCTTGAGAAAGCTGATTACTGAAATAAAATCCAGCTCTCTATCAGATTTCCTACTTACTTCCAGCCCTTAATTCAATATTGGAAATTGGAGAATTAAGTATATATGACCCAATGAATAATTGGATAACTGCAGAAACCCGATTATGATTGGGTTTATACCTGCATGTATGTGTTAAATCCCACCCACAGTTGTAGGTAGATTTTGACAGATCCCTGTTCTTTAAATATATCAAAGCACCTACTCCCACCTGATTATCATCCCATTGGAGGACACATAGCATAAACCTTATACATATTAAAGAATACATCTATCTATCTGTCTGTCTGTCTATCAAGAAAGCATAGTGCAAAAACAGACCCCTCCAGAAGCCTCTTTCTGTCCTATTGACCTTATGGAGTAGAACTATTTGCGCTGTTGAGCAATAACATTCCCCAATCCACTGGGATTCATGTATTGAAGCACTGGCTTGTTTTCTCTGTTCAGCACATGAGCTTTCAATATAACCAACATGCAAATACCCACAATGAATATGATTTACTAAAAGCAAAGACACTGACTCACACACTAGCACCTATTCACACGTAGTAATGAATGTGAAATTACAACTGTATCAAGTCTTTACCTAGGTTACAGCAGCACAAATCAGAAAAAAACAGATTTAAATAAAAAGCAAAAAAGGTCACTATTACCACCTTTTAGAAAATGGGTCTATTTTATGGTCGATTTCTTCACGAAATCATTCAGCATAAACCTTCAGCATTTTTAAACTGACACTTGTCATCAATTAGACGATGCACAGTCTCTCTCTGTCTGCATTTGTACACGATACAGACAAGTGGCCTTGATTACTGTTTCAGCATCAAGGGCTATCATTTTAGGAAATGAGGACCTCAGTAGCATAGTTGGCTGCTGCGAGAAGCTGAGCAAATACCATGTTGTTTGAACATGTCAGCAATGGCTGCTGCTTTCTCTCTCGCTAATGTTGAAATTATTTACAGAGTGGTATGTCTCTGCTGTATGTCACCACGTAAAATGAAAGCAGGACACGTTTATGGTCAACATGCCCCTGGTTCCCATTAAGCCCCATACCTAATAAATATTACAAGAAGAATTTCATTGGAGTGCTTTGTTAGCAAACAAAAGAAAGCATTCGATCTTTCTGTGCTGGACTCTTTTCCTGGAAAGAATCCAACGCCGTACATTCAAAGCACCGTATTGTTCTTAGAAATGTGGCTTTAAATAGCCACTTTGCAGATCAAACCCAGTTACAAGCTAAACAAGGCACTCAGTCTATTGTATGATATTCTGTATTATGCTTTACCTTAGCTGCAGAGTTAGAGACTCCATGTGTTACATTGCGGATGAGGCCTCCCACATTGCCATACTTGATGAGTTCAGACACACCTTCACTGACATCATTTAGCAGGCCCATTGGATTGCCCAGAAAGTCCACTGACCCCAGTATCTGAGCAGCCTGACTTATCAGCTCCTGTACATATCAGAACATACCAGCACCATACGAATAAGAATACACATTACACCATGAAAATGTAAACAATTTCATTATTTGCAGCTGTGTTTACAGACCTTAACATGAAAAGAAAAATACTATTTAAAAAATAGGAACAATTATTTATATATTACAAGTATGCACCATATAAGACCATCTGATCGATGTTTGTTTGCTGTAATGACCAGGGTCTTAACAATTATAACATATTATATGAAATAAAATCTGGACGTTGCAGCGGTAAACAGCGGGTCAAACCAGACATGTTAGGCTATACTTTGTCATTTTTTGTATTTGTCAAGTTTTATTTCATTTATGCACACAGACACTTTAAGGATGCGGACAAAGAGATGAAATGGCAAAGTTTGTAGTCTACAATTACAAGTGACATGCTGTCCTGACCTACATATACCTACAAGTGCCAAGCGCCGCTCATTTGACCACTGTGATGTCCTACCAGTAATGCCGTCCTGGGTTTACCTGTGTGTTAACATTAAGTGTTAGGTGAACCTTTTGCCCGTTCTGTAAGTTAGTGTTTCTTTATTCCCTTTTGTTGTGTGCAGCCGGAAATGTATGTTTATTTAAGTTTTTATGAAATGTTGATAGTAAAGTGGGTGAGTAAAATGTTTTTTTTTTTTTAAAAAAAAGCTTTGTGATAATCTTAAGAAAAGGTGGAAGTTGGAAGAAAAATGTAAAAGATTTCCGAGGCTTTACCATTCCTTGGTGTGCCGTTGGGAGTATTATTTTTATGTGGTACCACAATCACCTAACATAGATCAGATCATCCCTTTAAGCTGAATGACTGAGGCATTGATCGACTATTATAATTTTGTAGTCAACGGTTAACTTTGTAGGTCTTACAAAGCTTTATGGTCTTGTATGTGATAACAATCTCACAAGCTTAACACAAAGATAGAAAGTGAAGCCTCCACTGAAAAAATACTACACTGAAATTCACTCCTACTCAGTGGATAAACATTTTCCTAGATGTTTCAGATGTCTAAAAGGTTCTTTTGTCAGACCTAGCCTGAAGTGCTATGTTTGTATGTAAGCATGCATGCAAAAAAATAAAAAAGAAAGCAACAAAAACTTGTGTTGTCCAGCAAAAATATAGAACAGTAAGAGTTTGTGCTCTGGTATATGGTCTTTAAAAAAAACGAGCTACAGGTAATTAAGTTAGCTTACCTCTCTAAAGTGCTTGAGTATGTCATTGATGATAATTTCCTGGGTTTCATATGGGTGGACTCGAGTGAAGGGATACATGTTAATGACTGCATCTTCAAACCTGATGAGCGGGATTCCAAGGGTTCCCTTTAGAGCCTGTACAGAAAAAAATGAATTAAATGTTAAAAAGTGCACACCAGTAACTGGGAAAATAGAGTTATGTTCAATCTGAGCTTGTTTATTTTTAACAGTTATTCATGACAGGAGCATGGTTACATTAATACTAGTTATACATATCCATACTGGACCAATTTAGAGAAACTAATCAACCTAACGTTTTTGGATTGTGGGAGAAAACTAGAGTAAGTAGAGTACCTAGAGCAAACACAAAATTTTATACAGTTGGAGTGCATGATCTGGATTGAACAGGGGATCTCTGAACCTGTGACAAGACCGCACTAACGAAATACAGCGTGGGTAAAGATTAGGGCTGCAACTAACTATTATTTTGATAATCGATTATTTTTTCGATGAATCGGAAATTAAAAAATATATAATTTATTTGGAAATAGAGCATTGTATAACAGAGACAACAAGCGCTAATTAAATAATAATAGGTTAATTAAATAAGACTTAAAACTGCTGTTTTCTGGAATGAGAAAGACCGTATAGCACGAGTATAGATAGATCAAACAGGTCAATAAACGTTTTATTTACAGCATTAGGTTAAAGCAAGTAAGTAACAAAAGTGCAAAAGTTAAGAGATACGCACACATTAGCACAATATGTAACAGTGTGTAAATACCTAATTACCACAACTATGTACAAGTTATACTTATTTATAAAACACATAAACACTGCTAAAGCTAATTACACTTAAATTAAAAGTAACACACACGTACTGTCATTATCCAGTTAACAAGCAAAAAACAGCATAAATCGTGTTATGTTATTTATGTTATGCCAGTTCTGTTTAAGGTTCTGTATCATCACCGTTTGCTTCAGTGCCAAGTTACATCACTTTAGCAAAGCTTATATGTTACACATTTCTTAGTTACCTGAAGCGCACTTTTGAGGATTGAAGCCGAACCTTCTTCACTGGGTCGGTCATGTTTCTTTTGTAGAATGTATTAACTTCTTAATGTTGTAGTCTTCAGACTCACTATATAATTTTAATACTGTGAGTTACTTCTAGTAATTATTCATGGACACGAGGAGACAGTACAACTCTTTTACTTGGTAACTCAACAGTCTTAGATAATCGAGCACAGAGTGTTCGTTTGTATACACCACACTTAATGTTAAACTTATTTAGAAATCTTTGTTCAAGTCGTTCTTATTTATTTTTTTCCAGCGTTTATGAAGTGCCACAGGTAACGTAAGCGGATATGTAAAGGCGAGTAAGAAATAAATCCTGTGACACACAGAATCGATAATTGAATTTGTTGCCAACACTTTTAATAATCGATTTTTATCGATTCGTTGTTGCAGCCTTACTCCAAATCAGTCTGGCTCAATTCAGATTTGAACTACGTATGTACATGGCCTCGTATTGAAATGTGTTTTGAATTGTACAGCTCTTATCCATCATATAGGAATCTATTAACCTCTTCAGTCACCATATAATTCTATAGTGATATGAGTTTGATGTAAAATGCAACTTGTTTCATTGCTCGTTACTAATCAGTTTTTCATTCTCATTTTCACCCATATTATTAGGGTATGGAAAAGTTAGGAAATCTAGACACAATAAAATGTACAGTGTGACTGAACTTGTGTACTGAACTTGTACAGTGTGACTTATTTGCATAAGTTAAGTGTAAACTATTTACCATCCACAGATTTTGTATAACGGGCAGCCAATAGTTAAAGTGGCTTGTGGTGCTGAGTTCAGTATGATTGCGGACTGCAAAGGCAATGTTTATTCTTTTGGATGTCCAGAGTATGGGCAGCTTGGTAAGATTGAATTTTTTTTAACCACTGGCTATTGTAAATTCAGAATATTGAAAAAAGAAGCTTTTAGAATACTTTTTACTTTTACTTCCAACATGACATAACTCTGATGGAAAATTCATAGCTAGGGCCCAGCGCATTGAGTTTGACTGCGAACTCATCCCTCGCCGGGTGGCCATTTTCATTGAGAAGACTAAAGACGGCCAGGTCCTTCCTGTACCCAACGTAGTGGCGCGGGACGTCGTCTGTGGAGCTAATCACACAGTAAGTACAGATACTTTGTGACCTTAAGGTTTTCTAAAGCAGATATGCATTTATTGAGGAGGGTGGAAGAGGATTTTCTGTCTAAACATGTATTTGACAGACTCATCCCAACCACAAACGTTGTCAGCTTGAGAACCCTTGTTAATATGGGATAAACGGACTATGAAAATGTCTTTGTGGTTAATGTCTCATGCAGAAAATGCATGGGATATGTACATAAACATTATAATTAGAAACAGCAATTGTTTAAACAAAACTGTCTTTATGATTGGCAAGAAACCCTCAAGAAAGTAAGCCAAATTTAACTAAAGCGTTTTGAAGTGTTTAGGACCCTTAAGGGTTTATGTTTCAGGAATGAAAAAAAAAAGATTGGCCAAGACGGACGTAATTGCCTGACAATAGTTATGTGGCAGGACGGGGAAGATAAGTGTGTACAAATGCAAGTGTGCTGATCTTCATAAATCACTCAGACTATAAAGCCTGTAGATGTGGGATTTTTTTTTAGCCATTTGGGTGTTCATACGATTTAACAGTAGAACAGGTATGCACTGTTAAATGACCACATTGCATTCCAGATTTATTGGTATCCAAAATGGATGTTCACTAGGTGTTACCATTGTCAGCCTTTTTGGGCTACTGCAATGTAAATACACTTCTTACAAAAATTAGAGGACATTTTATCATTGGAGATTATGAATTGAATGCATTTAGTAGTTTTAATTTGTGAGCATTCTATATAGGGAATTTCCAATGCCAAGAAAACCACATGCCAACAAATCCTTATAATCAGAAATAACATTGACATGGGTGAAACACTACCATCTGAATAGCATCCCTTCTGCCAATGCATATTGCATTTATCGAAATTCACTATAATTATTGATTCCTTCATTATCTTCCACATGAACCACACGGGGTTGCGGGCCAGCCGGTGCCCACCCGGCAACTTTGGGCGCAAGGGCAGGACCCTAGATGGGACGCCAATCTATCATACAACAAACACACCTGCTCACACAGTCACACACTAATAGCCACTAACATGCATGTCTTTGGACAGGCCACGACACCCTGGGATTAAACCCGGGACCTTCTTGCTGTGAGGCAGCTGCGCACAATAATTATTAAAAAATGCATTCATGTTCTGCTACGACCCTGTGTAGGGAAAGACGTATACATGATGGCCATGATACTTTGTTTAACAGAAGCTAAAATACCTTGATAGACAGTGTACATGGAACAACATGGTGTTTCAGCCAGATGAAGCAGAGACTCTGAGCGAATATGAACTATTTGATATAGTTCTATGTGAGAGATAATATACAGCTAGTGGGGGATAACTAAGATATTTTCAGACTGATATTAAGCTACACTGCTCACAAAAATAAGGGGATATTTTATTGAGAACATCATTTTGAAATATCCCCTTATTTTTCTAAGCAGCGTATATATGGCCATATTTACTAATAGTGCCATTAGGCTTGGCCTCACTGTCCTATGCAAACTGTTTTACATTTGCTGACTTAAGAAAAAAATAATTTTTACTTTCAGTGAAGCTTACATAGCAGTCCTAACAAGATTTTTCTCTGGACGTAGCTGGTGCTGGACTCGCAGAAGCGTGTGTTCTCCTGGGGTTTTGGAGGTTATGGGCGCCTGGGACATGCAGAACAGAAGGATGAAATGGTCCCTCGTTTGGTCAAACTCTTTGATTTCCCTGGCCGTGGAGCCACACAGATATACTGTGGATACCATTGTTCCTTTGCTGTCAGTGAAATGGGTAAGAAGGCTGTCTAGAAATGTACAAAATGTTTCATGTGTAAGTGGAATGACATAATTGTTTCTCAGGTGGCCTGTTTTTTTGGGGTGTGACAAATACATCTCGTGAGTCAACCATGTACCCAAAAGCTGTGCAGGACCTGTGTGGCTGGAAGATTCGCAGTCTGGCTTGTGGGTGAGTTCAGCCTTAATCAATTGCTCAGATTTGTTAATTTTCTAGTCAGGCAAATATGACATTTTTACTCACATTTGTTGTTCTTTGTTTGTTTAGGAAAAGCAGTATTCTTATTGCTGCTGATGAGAGCACCATAAGCTGGGGACCTTCACCTACATTCGGAGAGCTGGTATGTTTCTGTTATCCAGCCATAGTTCATGTATGGCATAGAAACACATCCTGCTATTTTTTTTTGCTTTTGATTAATAAGGAATCTGGAAAATTATGTTGTGTATCTGCAATCACATTTTAAAATGGTGAAGTCACAATTAACACAAGAGCATTAAGCTCACCAGACAAAAAATTGGTCACCTGTTACTGGAACGTTTTTTAATAGTGCGTAATACCCCCAAAATGAATAAAGGCTGTGATTTAATTTGGTGTGGAGTGGACACGTTTCTGGATGATGGCAGCTTCAGTGTTCAGCCATTCGCCCCCTGAACGTCTTGCTCATTGTTCCAGGTAGTCTCTCAAATTTCTAGAGATTTTATGGACCATTCCAGATGTGTGACGACTACTGAATGTTCATCATACCAGTCAGTCTCATTTGCAGTCCTGTGAATGAAAGAATTGTCATCTTGGAAATACATATGTAGGAATGTTGTTCCTCACTCAGATGATGAGCAAAAGGCAAAGCGTGGTTGTCCAACAGCTCAGTCTGGGCCATGTGGTTCAAATTTACCGTTACCTCAACCAAAGCACCCAGTTCCACAGAATTAAATCACTTGTATCAGTCACATACAGGTAGAAATTGACGTTTCCAGTCACGTTTGGAGTAAAATTTATGTATTTATGCTCGTTGTAATTATGCAGCTTTGTAAGCATAAGTGAGCCAAGACCTCGTGTGCAACTCTGCTCTGTATGACCATGGTATGCTGATCCCTGTACTTTTAAAAAGTGGTTCTGAAGGACATCTATTTACTTTTAATTTTAATTCTTACCTAGAAGTGATTCCAGGAATTTAATTTTTAAGCTGTAAAAAAAAAAGGCCAGTGGTTCCTGTGTTTTAGCTGTTGTCTTTTGACCACAATTTCCTGTAGACTGGGAATGAAACTTTCACTACACCGTGCCACCACTTCTCAATCTATGAATCCCGTCACACACCCCGCAACTATTCATAGCACGATCGTCCTCGTGTATCTGCAGTAGTCGGAAGTTGATACCACCTTAAATGTGCAAGGTGACAATTTTTTGATCCGGGAGCTTTAATTACAATTGTAAATTGTATTTATCGTACTAATTGTGAGGACCACACATGGCAGTTATATCCAAAATGGTACCATAGGCACTATTCCCTTTGCAGTAGTTACTGATTAGTTTCAGTACAAGTACTAAAGCAACCAGTCTGAGTTTTTACATGCATTTAGTACTGTACAATGGATAAAAGTTTTGCATGTTTTGTAGGGATATGGTGACAACAAACCAAAGTCATCCACCACAGCTCAGGAGGTGAAAACTCTGGACGGCGTGTACTCCGAACAGGTAAGCTAGAAACCACTTGCTCAAAAATGAGATAAGAATGCAAATGATCAAGATGAAGTTGTTTTGTTTCAGATGTCGGTGCCAGTCTAGAACTTGAAACAAAGTGCACTGATAAGCCATCATGTTAAAACCGCTTACATGTGATGTAAATAACTCTGGTGTTGTTAGCGTCTAATCGGTGTTCTGCTGGAAACCTTGGATGTTAACATTCATGTGAATGTTACACTACCTGTATCACCTAATTAACATGGTTATAAGCCATGTGCAACCTTACATGGCAGTGGTATTTTCTAATGGGAGTGGGGTCGTTTACCATGAGAATGTCTGCTGCCAAACTACATAAACGGGACAGGAATGGTTTGAGGAACATGAGTTCACAGTGTTGACTTGACCTCAGTTTCTCAAATCTCAATCTGAATGAGCATCTCTGGAATGTGCTAGACAAACGAGTCTGATCCTTGAAGGCTATATCTCGTAACTTGTAGGACCAATGCTCTGATCATGTTTTATGCTGCCAATACTGATCACCCATGAGTGTCGATCACTGCCGTTCACCGATATCAATCACATTGGCTAGCTGTACATTTTTCGATTTAGTTATGATGAGTGCTACTGGCTACATGGTTTTGAAAAATGAACAATAAAATGATCTTGGATGAACGTTTTTTTTTCCCCAGTTGAACAACTACAAAGTTCTTGCAGGCTCAACTATTGTTCCATCACTGAAAACGCCTGGCCATCTATCCTGATGAATTCAGTTATTTTTGGGGGGTTATTTGCTTAACCTTCTGACTGTCACACTCATGTGGGTGAGTGTTGGCGAGTGTGGGCTGCGATCGTTTTTTTGTGATCGCTAATGAGAGGCATTAATCGGCATTAATTGCCATGTGCCGATCACACGTTTTGTCATGGAAATAAGCCGATAATGATCAGTGGTCACCCCTGCAGTGCTACTTTGCCTACCAAACACAGAGAGATGGTCCCAATTTCTCCAATATCAGAAAAACTTCTACAGGGTAAACAACATAGAAGGCACTTTTAGAGAAACAAAATTGTGACATTATCTAATACAATTTTTGTGAGCAGTGTATTTTATACATTGCCATCATAGCCCATATGTGGTGACATGGCAATAAACGCAACTAACCTGACCATTTGTGAATTTGTTTCAGGTGGCGATGGGTTATTCCCACTCATTGGTTATTGCCCGTCAGGAAACTGATCAGGAGAAGGAGAAACTTAAGAATCTGCCAGAGTACAACCCACGTACACTGTGATCATAGCCAGTGTTTGCTCTGCTGTCGATTTCTTCAGAGGCTTCTGGTTCCCGTACATAGAATCCCTCTGCTCACTAGGTCACTGGTGTCATCAGGTTGGTTAGGATTTTTAGGGCTTCAGTTAAACAACCCAAGAAAAGTGATAAACAGAAATGAGTTTGGACTGTGATATGAAATGCGAAAATAGATTTGTGTGAGCTGGAATGCTGTCTGCTGTGGCTCATCTTTTGACTCGATGCATCTGTTTCCATACAATATCTGCAGATTAAAGAGAAACCTTCTCTCTTCAAGCACTTAAACTCCATTGGGTTTCTAGTTCTCTTCCGTTATACATTCCTTAAGGATGTTCATCAGAGTGTTATGTTTTTTTTTTTTTTTCCTTTTTGTGTTTTTTTTCCTCACAAAGTGGTTCTGAACTGTTTAGTGCCTGCTCTCTCTCTCAAACATTGGTGCTAAATAATTAAAGGGCAAACTGTGCTTGATTGATACAAGCTGGTAACACTGAAAAAGCGACACTCTATGCTTGTGCCTTTTAAAGTGATGTATTAAGGCTGTAGATGCTTTGTTGTCCCAAAGAGAACGCGCATAGGTAATGTGGGACCATAGTGTTGTCTTTTGAGTATACAGTCACCATGAAATGTTTTATGAAATGTGCCATCATTTTTTTGTATTCATTTGTGCTCAATTGATGATCATTCCTATTTCTGTCATAGTGAAATACCTGTATTTAAGTAACTGTAAGACTTTTCAGACTACAGGATTTTGGGAAGATGTTCTACATCCTGTTTTACGTACATTTTTGTGTAATGCTCAAATTGTTGTTTTTTCTTGGTTAAATGTTCATTGCCATGTTTAATTTGATATTCCATATACTTTTTAAATAAAGGTTCATTTACATTGATCATTTATTTTTAATTATTTGGATCCCAATTATCAATTTCCACTGTTTACTTATGGGATATTTTAATACCCAAACAAGCTATAACAAATACCCAGTGGAGAAATAACATTCATTAATGGTGTTAGTTTCAGTATCTGTTGGTGATTAATGAGGGGATAACAGTGGTTTATACTGTATCGTTTAGTGCAATAACAAACATGCAGGCGTGACAATGCATGCTTGCCCACACTGCATAATAGAAAGGTGAAGACCTACCCAACCTGCAGATATCAGGCATACACATTAATCATTCCTCTGTGCCACCTTTAGTGCTGGCATAACTGAACATGGGTTACGTTTTGAATAAGATATGGATTTTAGAGAAATAATGCATTCATGTGCTCCTGTTCTCAGAACACTGTTTATACAAATAATTTTTTAAACCAAGGTTTGTTCAGATATCAGTTTGACTGCATTACATAGAAATCCTTACTAAATCTGACCTACGATTGAGTCTTACAGTCCAAGCAATTGTGGGTTAAGGGCCTTGCTCAAAGATCCAACAGTGATAGCTTGAAATAAGTGTGGTTTGAACCCTGAAACATCTAGTCCATAGTCTAGTATCTTATCCACTAGGCTACCACAACCACATTATTTTGTGTAATGGGATGTTGACCAAAATGGACACTGACTGTCTTTTTACAGTGCAAGTCTTTTGCTACTGCAATGTATTTTTACAAGGTAGCTGCATGTAAACAATATGAAATTGTCTCTAACATAAGTCAAACGGATTTCCACACTCTTTTCATTCCTTTTCACCACGTTCCACCCAGTATGTGTTCCATCTCCTTCCATAGCCATATCTTTGTAATGTGTGCAGCATTTGGTTTTGCATTGTCATGCAAAATGCATGGAAGTCCCTGGAAAATATGTATTGAACAGTGGTGGCTACTGGTCTTTTAAAGAGGGGAAGCTCATTGTCAGCTTACATTATAAAAGTGTTGCTCTGTCCTGCTGTTTAATTGTGCTAATATTGTCGGAAAGGAATTGTTGAAATTATGTTAAACTGAAACAAGGGAATACTAAGAAATATAAGAATGACGCAGTCAAGTAATTTCACCAAGCAAATAGTAAAAGATGGGTTGTAGTCTGTCTTTTGTCTTCACTTAAAAATCCATGATGGGTCTGAGCTCCAAATGATGAAGTGATGGTGTAGATCTCAAAATAGCTGTCAATCAAAATGGCATTCAGCCTTTTGACTGGTCCGGCAATATTCATGTGGAAACTCATCATCCAGGCTAGCCAAGGTTACAGCTTCACTCACCCCCTGGCTGTTGGAAAAAAAAACTTGCGTTTATCCAATGGCTGTTGAGTTATAAGGAAATGGGGGGGGGGGGACTGTTCCATCGAGTCCAGCAAAAGTGAATTTACACTCAGCTTTTAGAGCAAATGCATTGACCATAAGAAAATTTCTTGGAATCTATTGCATTAACAATACAGAAATGTAAGTAAAGTCATTGTGATAAGTAGCTGACTCTGAACGATCTCATCTTTGACATAAACGAGCTCCAACGCATTTGTCGTAAATGAAACGTTAACCTAACTACATTTTTATACATTATTAGCTCTTAACTTTCCCATCCTAACTTTTATTAGAATGTGTTAAAGGCCTGAAATGTAGGAATTCATGCTTATTAACAAATGACATGACAAAACACTAAATATCTCAGGTTTATACGGTCTACAATTAAATAAAAGTCAAAGCAGATGTGCAGATGTTTTGTTCAGGTTCAACAATAATGACTGCCCATATTCCCAGGCCCAGTACAATATGGCAGTGGGACATCAGCATAAAATGGGATTAACACTAAAGCAGGCATTACTATTAACCATGGATAAGAAATGAAAAATATAATGCTACATTTTTCAATGACATTCATTTTGTCTATGCAACTGATGCCTGTTTTTAGTGCTCTAATATGTACTTTTGGTAGGTTATACTGTTATAAATGATATTCAAAACCTATACCTATGAGCTATTATTACCTTACCAGCAGCATGACAGACTTTCTTTTCAGCATACTACTCACAAAAAATAGGAAATACTTCAAAATGAAACCTAATTTTTGTGATAAGTATATTTGTGAATACGTTATTCCATGTGAAAAAAAACAATACAAAAAATTGACTAAAATGGTTAGCCACTCAAAGTTTGGAAAGATACTGGGCATTATGGGAAATGTAGTGCCTGTAGTAAATTTGCATGGCTTGAGATGTAGACCTGCTCAGCAATCGAGGATAAAACTGGCTTTGTACTGCTGCAGATTTATTGTAGCATGTGCCCAAATACAGTGGGTCTGATGAATTGCTTTAAAATTGATTATTTTATATTTTATCTGTGGACTTCTAAATAACTTATATACACTTACCAGCCACCCCATTAAATTGGACACCTTTTGCTTAAAATACCTTTAATCATCTTGGCTCTAATAAACAAGGTGTTCCTCATATTTTGGTCCATACTGACATAAGACAGTTGCTGTACATTTTTGAGCTGCAGGAGGCAAATCTCTTGTTTTACCACATCCTAGGCTGATACTGGATTGGGATATGGTGACTGTTGAGGCTTTTTGAGTAGACTTGATTCATTAATGCAGTTGGTCAGTGTTCTTTAAGTACTAGCATATCTTAAAAAAATGATACATTCTATCATGAGAACAAACTTTACCATGATGATACCATAAAATATCATCATATTGCCCACCTCTATTTTTTATGAGATATTTATTCTTCTGCCGCACAACCTCCCAAACAATACAGAAAAATCCAGGAGCTCAGGATCAATTTTAAGTGAATTTATTTAAACGTACAAAAACAGCTTAATCCTCATCCTCTTCATCCTCCTCATCCTGATTGATCTGGAAGTAACGAAGTTCATAGCTCTCCTTAGTGTTAGCCACGACACGCAGCCAGTCTCTAAGATTGTTCTTCTTCAAATACTTCTTGGTCAGATATTTCAGGTATCTAAGGGTAAACCAAAATATGTTTTTATTTCCACAGTATGATTAATAGAGTTTAGGTAATCAACTCGCATATGAGCAGTTGCTTCACTGACAGTCATTTAGAAGTTGGTAAGCAAACCTTTTGGAAAAGGGGACCTCGGAAGAAACCGTGATCCTGCTTTTGCTCCTTTCTATGGAAATGACCCCACCGCCGAGGTTTCCTGCTTTCCCATTTACTTTGATGCGTTCCTGCAGGAACTGCTCCTGTGAGAAGAATATACACACAGATTGAAGCATGAGAAACAAGCAAGAGAACTTGCACGTGCTTTTCCCAAGTAAAACGGTTCCATGTTTGTGCGTGTTTTGAATTCCACTCAGCCACCCTTCATCAGAAATGTCTAAAACCTCTGCTTGGTGTTGTGTTTAATAAATATATTTCCACCGGTTTCTTGAATCCACCTCCAATTTCTGCCGGTCATGACATTTAGGCTTAACAGTCCAGGGTATGGATGCAGTGACACTGGGACCACTTGCATCTTACACCAGGGGAGAAAAGCATAAAAGGACTGACTATGGTAATGTCTGATTAATTGTCAATTTCAATTGCATTATGAAGGTTGGGTAGCCTGTGACTGGTGACCTATCCAGTGTTTACATCTTATCAGCACCTAATGAGATGCACTGTGTGCTAGGCTCCAGACCATCTCCTGACCAGGTTCAGCAGGATAAAAGATACTTTGCTTTGCTCACGTGACGACCCTATCCACCATGTTCACAGTCTTTAAAAAGTGTTTAATTTCTATCACAAACTAGAGCAGTTCTTTTTCCTAGCAACATTCCTCTATACATTATTAATACAGCGTATATTAAGAGACACAGGAGCGCAATTACTTTAGACTACATTAATCTGTGGGACCCTCTGAAATGTCAGTCTAGATGGACCCCACTGACCTAGAACGTAAAAGAAGAAATCCTGTAGGTAGACCTTGGGATATTAAATGAAAAGGTATTTCAGACTTTCCATGTAAGCAGCAAAACCTGGGTTTAAACACAATCACACAACTTACAAAGTTGGCAGCATCCATGATGCCATCCTCAACTGGGTGAGTGCAGTCCAGAGTAAACTTCAGGACTTGCTTCTTTTTCTTGCCACTTTTTGAAGTCACAGGTTGCTTTTTCTGTTCAGCAATTAAGAAAATGTATAATATTTTAGAACATAAACATATGAAATGCATACAATTGCAGAGTTTCAGGGCTAACTACACAAAATGTACATTCTTACAACTACAGTTTCTTGGCAATGCTGCACAGGGTCTTCCCCAAGTGATTAACAATACAGTGGTAATTAACAAATTCACAGAATTGCTCTACAACACAAACCATCATACCACCACCAGTTCAGCACTGACTGCTCCATCACCAAATAACCATCTGGTCCCTTTCCTTTAAAATCATATGAGCTCTACTTCAGATGCAAGATTGGGGGCCCAAGATGAACCCTTGTGAGAACAGAATGATTACGTACTTCAGTGTAACCAAAGTATATAAAAATGGAAAACAATACTGAATAGCTAATCTCCCTTAAAACCAGTGCTATATAGTGAGTTTGCCAGGACCAAAGCCATGGCCGAAATCGTGCATTAAAGAGGCATCCGAAGATCTCAAGAAAGCTAAAAAGCAATGATCCAGATGTCGAACACTGCTTTTTCACAGAAACAGCACGTTTTTTTTTTGCTTTCCAAACTATACTCACATACAGCTCATTTCATTTTAAAATATGCGTTAATTTTTGTGAGCAGTGTATTTTCATATCAGAAAAATTTGCATCCTCTCATTAATCAAAAGAAAAGTGACAAATCACCTTTACAGCAGAAATAATACAAGTAACATGCATTACATTACTCTTTCTGCCTGAGATTATTCTACCTCAAACATGCTTCATTAGTTTGCCTTACTGCACCTCTCTTGCTATAGTCCACTCAGGAGTGTACCCTCCAATTTGGAAACCATGTGTTAGATAATGCTAATGCACCCATCAGTACCCACTGTTACCACCAGCACAGGTGTCGTGTGTGGTTGTGTTAGGGGTGTCTCTCTGTCTTTTCCATGAGTAACAGCTGTTTCCACTAACTGCTGATGTCCTATCTGAACAGGAGTGCTTGCTTTAAAGAGCGGGTGAATGGCTGGTTTGGGAGCTCGCTTTTTCCAGCCTTTCCAGAAGACTTATTTTACCTTTATGTTAGCTCTGCCTTGCCAGAAAGAGTATCAGGATGAAGTGGCAACTGCATGATTGTGTGTCTTGATGTCTGTTTATGCTTAATTTTCTTGGCTATATCCATGGAACAAGGTTACAACTGCACTGCCAGATAACCTATCGCACTTTTTGAATGAGGAAGACAACTGGAATACCTGAACACGCCATAAAGAGAGCCAAAGATCATATAAACTGATCTCTGGGCTCTGAACGCTTGAGAAAATGACTACTGGACCCAAATACTGAACAGGTTTTAAAGACAACCTGCAGGAGATCTCAAACTTGAGCGATGGTTTACCTTTCTGTATCAATTACTAGCAGGTATATAGTCAAGACAACACTGCTGTGGCTTTGAATTAAGTGTTGCATGACTGCCCTTGAACAGTCCAGTCAGAGTCCAGACTTAAACCAAATAGAACTGTTGAGAGACCCAAAGACAGCAGGTCGCAAACATTTCCAATCAGACCGAGCGTTGTTTGAGAGAACTGCCAGTATAAACTGCAAAACCTAAACATGGAAATCATATAGACCCAAAAAGACTAAGCTGCTACAAGTGTGTTAAATGTCTTATTAAATTTTGTTGATCCTCCACAATTATTCCACTAGGCAATTGATTGGTGCATCTCTACTGAATGTATAATGCAAATGGAAATGCCTTACCAAAGCTGGCAAGTTTTTTCACCTACCACTAGCTCAGCAAAAAAAGCAATTATGACCCAGCAAAAGTCTTATGAGATCCCTGTACCACCAGGCCAGCTATTGAGTTAGTAAAAATATCGCTTGTAAACCCAAATTCAAGTTCATTATTAATTTGACATTCCACACTTCAGTAAAAGTAAAACATGCCTAATCTTTTCAAAGCTATTGGACATAAATAAATTGTCATCACCATTCAAGAAGAGTTAAAGTTGAGAATATAGCCCATATTTTTGTGAGCAGTGTAATTGACGATATACAACTTGTTACTTCTTAT